>JACDJE010000248.1:747003-1019136 GCA_016647715.1 Pavo muticus
GGGGGGGGGGGATTTCTCTAGCTGCTTTGCAACAGAACTTTGAGTTTGCATTTTGCTCACCGGTGGCTCCCAGCTAGCTCCACTCAGCTGCCTGTCCCCATGAACTAGACCCTGCCATTTGCATTTTAGCACTGCCATAAGGCTGTGGCTGTGAGAAGCAGCCAGAAGAGGCCATTTGCTTTAAAAGAGCAAAATTCCATATTGCCAGGGAGGGCTGGGACAGCAGCATCCTGTTTGCTCTGCTGCGAACCAGTCCCTGCAAGCAATGCCCATCTCCACCGCTGAAGGCAGGAGAAGGCCATAAACAAAATGACTGAAGGGGTGGGTGACGTGAATACCAACGTTCTTGGTATATATGTTTCTTACACCCTCTTGCTCTAAGACATCTTGCTAAACTCTGTGCACCAGACTGGCCTTGCAGTCCTAAAGCAAGGCTGCACTGCAGTGTCATTCTCAGTGCCCTAGATAAGAGTCCCAGTGTTTGGGGCTTGGAGGTGGCTACACTGAATGCTATATTTAATATAACTTCTGGATTTCAAACTGATATAAAAACAAAATCTCATAGTGTTATTGGAAGTTGGATGTCTGAATAGGCAAGAAAGGAGGAGGATCAAAAGAACTTTGTATAAATTGCTATTACACATCCAGCTATGCTTAACACTGAGTCTAAATTAGATGCCATTGCTAATTAATGCAAGTGGAAGAGTTTTACTGATTTTTAGTGTTTAATGTTTTGCTTGGAAGGTGCTTGAACTTTCTATCAGACTGACATGAATCCTGTCTTTGATCTGGACCTCCTTGCTAAAAAAGACCGGAGTTGCCATAATAAACCAATCTCTGGGAAAAGGTCAGTGCCAGTTATCAATCACAGAGCTGTTTGTATTTGGCATACCAAAACTGAGAAGTGTCATATGAGGCAAGGTGTGACCTGAAACCTTTTGCCCCATGGTTTTAGGAGCAGATGCACTGCTAAGTCTTAGTCTGCAATTTGCCATATGTCAGAGTGGGCTCCGCAGTTTCTATCAGCTTCAGTGTATTACAGACACTGTCACAATGAATGGGACATATGTGCAAACAAAGATATAACAGCTTCATACTTTGCTCTTTCAGGAAGATCCTGTTCTCGATGTTCAACTCTAAACTAGGGAAGAGTATTCCCTAGTGTATAGATTCCAGGAAACATGCTGGTGTATCTGCCTCAGCAAGGAGAACAAAACTTCAACTATTGGAACAGCATGCTCAAAAACAAAGGCACTGTTGGTTGCAACATGGATGAAAACAAAGGCATTTCAATTTATTGAAGAAATGTCCGGATATATTTTCTTGTTTTCATCGAAACATATTTTTAAATAGTATGAAAATTTTAGTTAGCAACTGATTTTTTTCCACAACAAGCAAACCTTTTTGTACCACCAAATAGCTGTGTTTCTTTTGGCTCACCAAAGAGTTAGAAGCAAGATAAAACAATGTGTATATCGAGCACATTTTCTTGAGTGTCTACAGGCACAGTGTCACCTTCCAAGCAGTTTTGCTGAGAAGGTGTCAACGCTGTATATTTCCATAAAATTTTCAGTGGTGGCATCTGCTACCCACCAGATCAGGCTGCCCAGGGCCCCTTCCAACTGGCCTTGAACACCTCTGGGGATGGAGCGTGCTCAACTCTGCTGGGCAATGCACCAAAACACCTGCACATATATATGCCTTTCTTTGCGTACCATGCAAATGATTTGGGGTCAGGTGTGGGCTCTGAAAACAAAAGTGCTTTCCTGAATGTGACTCCACTCAGGATTTCCTCCTCACCTGCACCTTTCTGCTCTCCTGCTTATATTCATTTAAATGATTGCAGAGACCAGCAGCCCTCTCGGGCTACCTATGCTCTGATTAAATTTAGGAGATACATTGTCACGTCCCTCCAGCACTCAGGTGTTAGCGGAAAAACATGCTCCTTATCATAGAATCATAGAATCACAGAATGGCCTGGGTTGAAAAGGACCTCAAATATCATCTAGTTTCAACCCCCCTGCCATGGGCAGGGTCGCCAACCACTAAACCAGGCTGCCCAGAGCCATAACCAGCCTTATCCAGGAGATTTCCATACAAATAGCAAGCTGCCAGGCTTTGGTCACTTCCTGCTCATTAGAGCTGCGCTCAGCACAGAGCCAGCAGCGCCACCAAGACCCCGGTGCCCACGGTTGTGGCTGGCTCCCAGCAGGAGGCTGAGGGGAGCAGAGCCCAGCTGCCTGCCCAGTGCTTCTCAAAGCACCGACAGAGCTGTCACTGAAGAAACAAGCTGCGCTGACCCAGGTCATCTGATGACTAGGCCATTAAGATGATCGGAAGCAAGTCTGTTTCCTACACAAACTGCATCATCACCTGCTTATTGAGGTTCAGCAGTGGCTTCCCACGTTGTAATCAAACAGGAAAGGTAAGACCTCAAAAGAGCATCTTCTGAACTGTGGTGGAGGAGGACGTTCTCGTCTCCCCTGCAGCTGCAAAGCAGTGGCATGACTGCCTCCTTCCATCTTCTTTTCTCTCTTCACCTCCTATATTTGTTTCCCAAGGAGTGCTGTGGAAGTGAAGCTGCACATTAAGAGATTGTGCTGCTCTCTTGGATGCTGTACACATCAGGCTTTCACTTCTTCAGATTTCTGTCCAAAGAATTTCCCTTATTTTCAGGTGTTTATCCCTCACTTGTCCCCATGACATCTGACCAGACAACCCAGAGTGCGAACATGACCACTGCAAACATCTTCTCCTTCCCCAGCGTGGGGGCACAAACACATATACTTTCATTCAAGCTAACTTAACAACGTAAAAGCAACACACTGTACATGCATGATCCAGAATCATCATTTTCTAATGTCAAAGGTTACATGAAATACCTCTTATGTTGTATCAGACTATTTCCTGGCATAGAGTTGTAATCTCCTAGAAGGCATAAATGTTTCAGTATTAGTACTAAGAAGCCACATGAGGGAGCATTTGGAGAATTGAAATGCTTTCCTTGCATCAGTGTGAATAAGTGAGGGAATCGAACTTGATCCCTCTGAGATATATATAGAATTCAGACAAATCTAGATGTTATTATCCGTTTCTTGACTCTTGCAGGATTCAGAATTCAAGACTCCCACTGAAGACTGAACCAGACATTTTCTTACTTTTGCCCAGGCACACTTTGGCCAGCATACCTGGAAGCGAGGCTGGATGAGTGGGTTTACATTTCAGCTCAATGAAAGTATGAGGTATTCCGCACAGGTTATTTCCAGCTGACTGTGGCAGTGGTGCCAACTTTCCCAGGTTATCACCAGCCGCAGCAATGGTGCTGGTAGAAGGGAGCAGCAAGGCCCAGTGTCTGAACTCTTTTGACCATGCAGATTGCTCAGCCAACACATTTCTAAGCAACTTTTACAGCTCATGTTTTTATATCTTATGCTTGACTAAAGAAAATAAACCATAAACCCCACAGGTACATAGAATGAAAGCAATCTCAATATTTTTGTAAGCTGACTCACTTTTTTTTTTTAATGTTTGAGGTTGGCAATACTGAAGCTAACCAAAACAGAAGATAAAAATGTCAGCATGAACCACAATGGGAAACAGGTATACATTTCTGCTCTGTACTGAAGTCTCAGGAAAAAATCAGCTTCAGCTTGGGCTGAATTCATTGACAGAGTCATCCCTATCAAAGACCAACATCCAGTGAGCGTATCAAAAACATTTTTGCTGGCCATGCTTGGCAGGTGTTGAATGAATAAAAATTGAGCACTCTGCCTCCAAAAGTCAACATCTGTTATAACTGTTGTTAATGAGAAAAACTCATGTTAAATGTCATTTTGAAATCAATAGAAAAGCACGTCACCAGGACCCTATATTTTTCCTAATATCTGAGCCTCATAATTTACATCTAAAATTAACTGAAGAACAAGTTATGAAGGAACTGTGGGAGAACTGAGTTGTAGCTATGATATTACAAGCACGCATCGCTCTGTACGTTTGGCTAAGAAATTTGCAACTGCTTTTATTGGGCAGAAGTTCCAGCAACATCTTCTTTTTTTCCTGCAGACTACTTTGCATACTCCAGCTGTTGCAGAAAGATGGAAAAAAACCTAGACTTTTACGATGACTATGCTTCCTCAGGCTTCATTGAGAAGGTCTGGGATGCTTTTTGCAGTACCAGTGGCAGAAGCTTTTGAACCGCACCAGCCCTAGAGGACAGCTGTCTCTGAGCCTCCAGGCTGCCTGCAGGGCAGCCCTGCAAATCACAGCCTGGAATTTATCTGTGTTTGAAATAATCCCTGTTTTCCAAAGGATTAATTTGAACCCAGATGGCTCCTGTGAGCCGGTTAACAGCTTGGTCCCTTGCACCATTGAATCCCTGCCACCAAGGGGGGAGAAAACTGTGGCACTGGACCAAGGGCAGGACCTCCACGGGTCTGCTCTGCTGATGAAACCAGAAACTGGGTGACTTACTGGTCTTGTTTGCACGAAATCATCTGACCATTCTTATTAAACCAAAGAAGGTCTGAAAGACTGGAGTTTGCCATTATCCTCATCTCTAGAGAACAATTCTTTGCAGCTCCAGTAAATAGGACTTAAAAGGTAAATGGCATTATAGTGTTAATTTCAAAGTGAATTATTCAAAAAGTGCTCCATATGTCAGCAAGCATCATTTTGTGGAACTATATTAATGTCTTCCTTAAATACAGTTCTCCCTTTCTAAAAGCTGTTTTATAGATCCAGGAAATATGTTTGGTATGAAGAAGTGCTTATTGTAAAGGATGTTTTAGCAGTTGTGTTCAATTAACGAGGAAGGCAGGATGTAGCCCTATATAAGAAACAGCATAATAGCAACGATTCCTTGGGGCATGGGAATCTTCACACTTTCAGTTACTGCACATTTATCTGTTCATTCAAGACACCAGGTCAGATTTGTTTCTTATTTTGTATTTCACATCAAAAAAGGTAATACTTACTTTTGACAAAACTCTGTGAAGACTTGAGAAGCTAAAAAATAAACTGTTGCTTTTCAGCAGAGATGACTGGAAGTAAATCCCTTAGGAAGGACCTCAAAACTTCCACCATCAGTGGAAACAAATAGAGGACTCACAATGCTGACAGCCACTGTGATTCAATAACTAAGGGGCTAGACCACAAAACCGTATTTAATTCCACTGAATCGAGCATCAGACATCAACCCTTCAGACATTCCTCAAATTCAAAAGATAGCAAGAAGATATACGAGCAGTGGAAGAACTCCCTAGATTTCTTCATATTGACATGTTATTGGATGCTGCCACGCAAGCAGACAAACAGCAGCCTTGATTTAAGAGAGGACGTACATGAAGCAATATGGGAGCACTCAGTAACCCGAGCAGCAGATCCATTTTTCTGAATTTCTACCGTTCAGTTTATGGGAACACAGCTCCCGTTCTTTTACGTTCTGCATCCATCTCATGAACTCTGTGGGGCTGAGGATTAAAAACAAGCACATGCAAATATTAAGAGGATTAAGAATGTCTGTGAGGTGGCTGTGCCCCTATCGTCTTTTGTAAATAATAAAATAAATAACGGCTGCTGCTATTTCTATTTGTATAACCAAATTGCCTAGGAGCTCAGCCAGGCTTGGGATCCTACAGCGAGGACCAGTGCAGATAAAGACACTGAAGTGACAACAGGCAAGTATTACTCTCATCCTATTGTACAGGGGATAATTAAAGTGTGGGGAGATTACAAACAACTGCAGAAGACTCTCAGAATGTCTGTGACCATGCTGAGAAATGAGCACCAGTTGCAACTGGTTCCAATGGAAATACCAATGGAAGTGATAGGACAGAAAGTTGCAACCAATGCCTCTTTGGATTCTTTTTTCACAATAAGTGTGACTTTCCCTGTCTCTAAACTGACCACCAAATTGAATGTCCACAGTGACAGTTAATATAAGTATTACTTCAATGTTTAATTACCAGCGATGACTTCTGAGTTCCGTTTCTCTTTCCTATTAGAAAAAATTTATCCCATTCAAAAAATATACTGAAGGCAATACGTTTTAAATTGTGAAAAAAATCTGCTGGCATGGTAAATTGCCTTACAAAAATTACTTGCTTTCTAAGCAACCAGAAAGAAACACAAGTCTAGGATGTTTTCTTATGGATAATTAAGGGATGTGAGCTCAAAATCCAGACCCTATCTCATTGCACATGTTGCCTGCATTAAGACAAACTGGCTCTGACAAGGACAGGTGCCACACATTTGCCATCGAGTTACAGTAGCATTATTGCTTCCTGACAGTGTTTTAACTGCTGTATTGTTGAAGCCTTGCTCAAAAATATTGCTCCTATTATCATTACATAGCAGCCCTCAACCTTTCATCAGGTCCAGACACTGCTGTGGGAAGTGCAGTACAGGAAACATAAAAGGTAACCACAACTCTTTCATTCTGGACCTACAAGGGGAGAAGCACCAGGAGGAGGAGAACATGGCAGCAGCCTATTCCCAGCAGCCTGGAGGAAACCTGGAGGGCAGCCTGGCCTCCTGCTCACGCTGACAGGCTCTACTCACACACTGCACTGAGCTCAGGCAAGCAGATTTCTCCGGGATTTACAAGTTGGCTGGGTTTCAGATGATTTTCATGAAGATGGATAAAAGCACATCGCTAACATCAGGCTGACAGACCTGCTTACTTCACCCAAATAATACTTAGCCAAGTTTTGAATTCCTGTTCTCAACTGCTATAAATGAAGCAAGTTTTTCTAGAGCAAAAGCAGAACAGCAAAACAATGCATTTCCCACTAGGTTCGCTCCCCAGTTTTACACCATGTGTTATACACTTACCCAAATCAGCTTGATGCAGCATTCACTGTGGAAAAGGTAATTCCCAGTAACTACACCCTGACAGAGGTAAAAGCTAGATAAAATTGGGCGTTACTGGGCCATACCCAGCAGCTGTTACGGTGTTGCTGCGAGTAGAGACAAAAATATTTACATGTTTAAGCAGTTTATGACGGACAGCTAGCATGAGAACAGGTCTTGGGGTGAGATTTGAATAAAAAAGAATTGCAGTGAGCTCTGAAAAGCAAGGTGTGGGGTGAATGATGTTTGGTGTAACCATACCTTTCTTCTCTCTGTTGTAATCCACATATGATGCTTCTTATGAGTTAACTTCTCTGGAACGAACACAGTTCAAACCATCACTATGAGTTTGTTTAGTACAGACGTTTGTAAATGGCTACTTGGCTACTGCACCCACACTGCCCACCTCATCTGCTGCTGAAGGGGGAAAATAGGTGACTCTGTTACCTATTTATGTATGTTAACTATGTACTTAAGCAATATACGTTGAAGTGTCATATACAGCAACTAAACGTGGAGATTTAGGTCAGAAGTTAGGAAATTCATTACTCAGAGGTGGTAAGGCCCTGGCACAGGCTGCCCAGAGAGGCTTTGGATACCTCATCCCTGGAGGCATCGGAAGCCAGGTTGGATGGGGCCCTGGGCAGCCTGATCCAGTTGGCGTCACAGCACAGGGTTGGAACTAGACGATCTGTAAAGTTCCATCCAACCCAAGTCATTCTGTGATTCCATAATTCTAATCTCAGCTAATTTGTACAAAGACAGTCAAAAAGTTGAGGCCTGGTGGCCTTCGTGTTCAGCAGTGACAGGGGGAACTTGCTGACACCAAGAGAAAATGGCAGGTGCGGCCAGCTCCTGTACTCTCTGGTGCTATCTCATGTGCCACTAAGCACATCAGCTCCCAGGAAACCTATTTGAGAGGGAAAATATGTTTTTTTTCTCAGCATTACTGATAGCCTCCTGGCCCAAATGGTAATACGTAAGTTTAGGATCAGCTCTTCCACCATCACTAAATGAACACTGTACTGGCCTCGTTAATCTGTGTCAGAGGCTCTACCAATTACTCCTAAGACAAACTCTTTTGAATTACAAGAGAAAATGGATAAAAGAAAAAGCACTAGATGTGTGCTGCAGACTTTAGTTTCCACAGTCCCTCTCTCTCTCCCTGTGAAATGAATCAATTACTGCGTGGTCTGTTCAGCACATGTGTAAGCAGAGGCACTGCCTGCTGTGGACATTCTACGTGAAGTAGGGTGGGTGTTCATGATAGTTGCACATGGGTGTGAACCTATGTTTTAAGTGGATTCACCAGCGATAGTATTTACAGTACCAACACTAGCAGCAGTAAGTGAACTTCTGTTACAACAGACTGAACGCCAGTTATTTCTCAGCTTCCACCATCTCTTCTTCCAATTCAAGAACTGTTTCCAACAAACATGGCCTTGTGCTGCAGCAGCGGCCTTTCCAAATGCATTATGAAGTATTCAAAGCTGTTGCTATGTCAGTTCTAGATAAATATATTTCTAAGTGAAAGTCCATCATTTTTCTACTTCATCCCTAAATCACTTCTACCTTAGCAGTCCCCTTTCACATTTGGTGACAAGGAATAAAAATGGCACTTTCAAAAAAAGGGAATGACTAATTTGTAAAACAGAACCATATTTTTATACCTTTTTCCCCACATGATATATGTACCTCATTCTTGTCATCCCTTTCAGTTGCTATTCAATACCAAACTGACTTTTACTGAACTGAGAGTACACTGATATGTGACTCAGTACTACATTGATACAAGTCCTCCTGCAGAGTAGTTGCAACTCATTAATTAAGAGACCAGTTCCTGTGCACATTTTACCAGTATTACCTTCCAGACATCACTCAGTGCCCATTCCTTGCATTGCTGAGGTTCTGTGTGTCATTCCACTCTCTCCAGCCAGGGAACCATGGGTCTGACAGGAATGCAGAGCTCTCTGGAAGCTTCCCAGCAAATGAAACACCAACTCCTGGCACCAACAGGTAACTGTGGGTCTGGAACAGAGATTAGTACAGTAAATCTGTCTGCATCTGAGCAATAGAGAAGCTTGAGTCTTGTTGACACCAGAGAACAAATACTGTTGGACACTTACATTGGAATATGCTGCTTCTATGTGAAGTCTGGCTTGATCATGTGTGCAATAAATCTTTCCATGGAAATGAAACTCTTACGTGGAGTTAAAGCCTTCATCATGAATGGGAACAAACAAGGGTTTAAACTGTAGTGCAGGACCTGGAGATACCATGAAGCTTCCCTTCTGTTGGGAGCTGTGCCTGCGCTGGCTCAGGCTTACTCAGCCATGAGCCCCCCCCAAATCTCCCTGTCAATCTCTTCAAGGGTCATTTCACAGCTAGCACTTAGGCATGCTTAGATTTAGAGCTACTTCTTTTTCCAGTTCACTATCCTGAGGAAACATGATAGCACCTTACCTCCTGTTTCGTGCCTTGTCTATTTACTTACCTGTCATTTGTGAATTAAAAAGAAAATCAAGATATTTAAAGAGGTACAGTTTTCCTTCAAAGAAAGGCCCATTTTACTCTCAGTTCGTATCCACTGCCAAGGGTTTTAGACATTTACTTATGACGATCATTTTTACAGGTTTACCTAGAAGCAGTGAACATGAGTCTGTAATTCATAGGAGTCATCATTCCTTCTAGAGGATACTGAAAAACTCCACTTTAAGTTTGTTTCCACTCTAAATTTATCTGCTATGGCCACTGTATCTAATACAGATTAGCTGCTTTCATGGGAATGTTTTAAAATTTTATACCTAAAGGCCTCCAGAGTCACAATCTAAGTCCTCCACCTTTTCCATAGTCTAGCCATTTGGCGTTTTGTTATCTTTTAGGTGATCTGTTTCCTGCCAAATGTATTAACACAACACTCCAGTCCTACACAGTGCCATCTTCACTGCCCTAAAAAAGAAGGTACTTCCCATCATCTTCCCTAGAGAACACAGAATACATCCATGAGCTCCTCAGCAGTGTTCCTTAATTACCTCCCACCTTTATTTTTGTAAACCAGCTGGTCACACTGTAGCCTTTGTTTTTAACCCAGGAAATTTATTATTATTATTATTTTTTCCTCCACATGCAAATACTTGCGAAGGTCAGTTAATGGTAAATTAACCATTTATTGGTTAATTTGGTTAAATTGGTTTATTGTTCATTCTGCTTCACACTCCCAACTTTTCTGGTTATTTTGGACCTTTAGCATTATTTGTTTCTGACATTGTTTATTTCTGACATCTTCAGCTTATGCTTACACTGGAATTCCTGGTTGATGTCCAAGTTATGAAATGTGATCTGTTTTTACCTGTCCCAACTCTCTGTTTCTTCTCACCCCGATTCTTCCCTCCGTGTTTTCCAAAGACACTCAACTTCCAACAACAACACGATAGTCCAAACCGTTCCCACATCTGCTGTTTCAGAGATTCAAGTTTCACATCCGCGATAAAAATCTTCAAAGGGAGATTAACCCCTCATAAGAAAGGCTGGAGAACAGGCTGGGCTTTGATCCCTCCCCTCTTCACCGTAATGTAATCTTTAAAGCGATGCTAAACTTACACAAGGAATTAAAAATGGGAAAAAGATCATGTTGTGTGTGCGTTTGTTGAATGTACTGCTGAATAGAGTAGACATATGGAGTATATTCTGTTAAAATCAAAATCATGGAGGTTTTCTCAGTCATCTTCATAAAAGCTTACCCAGAGTTTCTTCAAGGTGAAGGAAAACTTCCTCTTCTTTTAAACATAAAGAGCTCACCAAGACTCATATTGTATCTGAAGAATGAAAGAGTTCTCAAAATGTGTTCCAGGCACAGTGAATATCCAGTTCTATTTAATGTACATCAGAAACAAAAATAACTAATGCCTCAAGATAGGCAGAAAAGTTGTTGGCTTCCTAAATGTTTTTACCACATGACATTACTAAAAGTGTTCACATCAGACCAAGTAAGAGAGGCCCCAGAACTTAAGATGCATTGCTACAGTGAAAGACAATCCAAAATCGGAGTTTGGTTTGTCATCAGGCCAATCCCAAATGAGCGGAATCATTTTAATGCTTTGACAGTTTCCTTTAATATAATACGACCCATAAGAACTTCTGCAAAGTAAATTGCATAGGAAGAAGAGTAAATGATCATGCCAATTAAGAGAGACAGGGACACTGAATTGTATTGGCTGCGTTGTACCTTGTAGCACTGTGCACAGCCCCTAAAGCACCCACAGCTACCAATAGGTGGCAGAATGTTAAAAATAAAATAATAATAAAAAAAAACAACAAAAAACCCTCACCTTTCAGCAGAGATTCAAACACAAGCATCGTTGCCTTAACTCTCACACATCTGCATGGAATTAGATGCAAAGAGGGAAATATTTGTGAAGGTGATGGATTACTTGCTAGGATTTCCCATATTTTTTAATAATTTCAGCAATTTCCCCAGAGCGTGTGAAAGCCCACAGTGCAAATTATTTGATCCTTGTCACTGTTTGTATAATAAGCCATAAATGCTTCTGACCTATTGGAGGATTTAGTTCACTCTGGGCTCTGAGGACCATGCTCTTGTACTGTGTGCTCCCAGGCAACAAACTCTGTTTCGCGCTTCCAGAGGTGAACAAAGCCTGTAAACCGCGGGCTGCTAGCTAAAGAGAACTGCTCGAGATGGGACAATCAGACAGCCAGTGGATTTCTTGTAGATAAAGATTCTTAATGTTTCTCAAGAAGGAGAATGTTTCTTAGATAAAAAAATCTGTGGTTAATCAAAGTGGATCCCTTAGCATTTATAACGTGTCTGTTTCCCAAAGAGTAATTAGTCATTGCATTCTTCCCCTCATTAGTGGTATGTCAAAGAAATTTGCCGAAGCTTGTATGTTGCTATTAGATTTGCACAAAAGAAGCAGAGCCAGATGCGCTAGTGAGACTTGTCTGGGATGTCTGTTTTCAGGTAAAAATGGAAATGCAACATTTTTAACAGGAAAATGCACGTATGAAAGTTCTTTGTGCAACTTCCAGCCTCTTCCCAGCCCAGTCAAATAGACCAACTTCTAAAAATAAAGAGATTGGAGTAGTGAGTTTATCGCTCAAAGCATCATCTCGTAAAGCTGAAAATATTTACACTCACAAATATAGCTTTATAGCTTTGTTTGTCTGNATTTTCACGTTGCTGCCACTATATTGAGTTTCCCTTAACTTACACTCTTGCAAGGAAATTCAACCAGATGAGGTGCTCTTTTTTTTCCCCAAAGAAACGATTATTCTGAATTATACTTAAATTTCCAATACTTCCTATTTTGGGGCAGAAATCAACTCTATGTATGCATCAGCCAAGGGAAACCTCACTATAGATCCATAAACTAACACTGGAATGAGGACTGTTCTGGACAAAGCACTTAATAGCCTCTGTACTTAGTGTCCAGGATATGAATGAGGTTTTATATTCACTCAGAGGTAATTTGGGCAACTTCACACTAAGCCATTTTGGACCAAACAGATCTTCCCTATAGGAGAACCTGGACTCCAGTATTCCAAACATCTGCAAAGTGCATATCCAGTTATGTCTGTGGAAAACTTACCGCTCAGAAACCACTTCCTTCATCATGGGCCCCTGCTTACGTAGCAACTCAGGGAACTTGTACCATGCTAGAACTTTCTTGTAACCACTATGAATTAGTTATAATATGGAAAAACGTGATGTACCAGCTGGCTGAGAGGAAGAAAAGAAGAATTATAATATTAAAGAATTTGAAGTATTATTTTGTTTCATTATCAAAATGGTGACAGAACCCTTCGGTTGGCTAGCTCCTTCTACTCCCAAAGCTGTTTCCACTTCCTACCTCAGCTCAGCAGCTGACCTCGGAGACGTGACAGCTGTTAAGGGAACAATGCTTTCAATCCTGCTCCTAAAGTTGCTTTTTAAATATTATTTAACATAAAGAGAGATTTCTTGCCAGGACTGTTTTTCTAAACTCTTGCTGCTCTATTACTCATATGAAAAAGAAAATAAATAGGATAATCTATAACATCACCACGTCTATGATGAAATTATGCCAGAAGATTTTTCCCTGCCTGGCTTTATGTTCATTCTAAGACTCAAAGCCAAGTAAATGTCAAGCAGTTAGGACTAAATAATCCCTTAGGAGCAGAGGGGATGAAAGACGTGCAGACAGCATCCAAAAGTCTCCAGAGATCATGGAGAGAAGAAAACTAAGAAGGAGAGCACTCTTCCGCTCCAAAAATCTCATAATCCCAGGCATGGAGACACTGTGATTTTCAATCTGAGCAGAGCCCCACAGAGCATGCCACTCCTTTGCCTTCCCTCTCTCAACAAAGCACTGGGCATCCCTACAGGATTTCTGTGAGAAACCCTCTGGCTGCAGCACCCCAGCTCTGGCACAACCTGGGCAAAGAGCAGGGCTTAATAGATCTGAGCCAAAATCTGGTGGTGACCTCTGTCATCCCCTGCACCCGGGCCCTCTCCTTCCTCTGGGCTAGTTCCGGCTGCTCGGGATACCCAGAAATCTTTCACCAACAGTGTGGGATGGGAGGTAAACATCTGGGGAACAGCTGGAGGTGGCTGACATCAGCACAGAAGGTGCTTACTGAAATGCAGGTGGAGGAAACACGATACCAGCCAGATGCCAACATTCTTGGTTCTTACAATTTCTCTTCGGGCCAGCCGGGATAAGGTAACAATAATTTGTGAATGGACATACCACACTTCTTTTACCCTAGGACCTACAGCTTTTCCAACGCTAGAATTTCCCAAGATGTTCAGAGCTATTTGGCTATTTTAATTTCTTTGGATACACTCAACTGCTTAATCCAATTCAACATATTGGAGCACCAGGCATTTCTTTTCATTATTGTCTGAACAGGACGGTGTCAAGTGGGGGAAAATAGCATCTGCAATCTGCTGCCTTAGTGATAGCCATATTCCTGGGCAGAATCTGAAGCAAAGTGCAGATGCACAACACGGCTCTGACCAGAATGAAAGATGAAGGGTGCCATGGTGCAGCCGCTAACAGCTCTCCGCGCATTCCCAATATTAGATTTCCAGATTGTCTTTTTGACAAATCTTTAAACGCACCTCAATTGCATAGGGGGAAAAAAAACACAAAAAAACCACCAACGCACAAGGCAGATTTTTAACAGCATTAATAGGAAGTGCATGATCAGTGCATGATCATTTTAGAGAATAAGGTTAAGGCGGCTGCAAATGACAACGAGAGGCTGGAAAGAGCTAAATAGGTGTGCTGGAAAAAACAACATTTTACCTTGAGGAAGGACATTAATATACTGCTTGTGACTTTTTTTTCTTTGAGTTTCTAAAGTTCTACCCCCCAGCTCCTGATGTTCTCATCTAATTTTCAAGTCATGCTCCTCAGGCCTTAGCACCCTTTTACAAATGTCAGCGTCAGATCTGTCTCCAGAGAAGAAATCTTCTGAAACTCTTTTTACCTGCACACATATTAGTTTCCTATTTCTTCCTGGGAACTTGAAGGCAATGTTATGCATTTTGCTGCTAGTACCGTTGAGGTATGGACCTCACCTATTGTAAAAAAAGTTACTTTACAGGACCTATAGAACCAAATGTCCAAATATACGCGCTCCTTTAGTACCAAATCTTCATATTGCATCTTTTCAGAGGACTTGATACAAATCCCCAAGGCAACGTTAGGACTGAAGGCAGGAGCACTTAAAATTTAAGACATGATTTTAGAATGTTCCCTACAGTCACCACCATTAAGTGGATTTAGCATATGCAGCCTCTTGTCTGTACAAAAAATTCTGAGATTCTTACCCTTTAACTGAAATTACTGTGGAGAAGCTTCTATCTCACATGTAGCTGGTATGTACAATAAGATACTCTTGATGTGGCAAGAAGATAGTTGCAAGTTACTGTAGGAAAGCAACTGCAGTGTGTATCCTCTTTGCCTAATCACAACAATAACCATGCAGGTCTGCTCACTATGTACTTTCTCCTATATTACTCAAAAGCAGTGAGTGGTAGCAAGCATTTTTATTTCTTCTCAGTTTCTGTGACTATTTACGCAAACTTACACAAAAGTGTCCTAGTTTAATAATAAAAATAAATATTTCAGGGATCCATTTCTGCACGTCATTTTATTTCTCTATAAAACAAAGAAGTATAACCAAATGTTACCTCATTTTATAACTGACCAACAAAAACACACTGCCTGCAATGCCTCCTTCTCTTTCGGCTACTTAAAATCTGAATTATGATTTTTCTGCTTTGCAATGTGAGGCTCTTTTCTCATCATTCTTCACTTTCATTTGTCTTACCACTGAATATTTAAACCTTGGCTGAAGAAAAAATTAAAATGATCTAGAATTAAGCACACTGTCCTTGAATACAGCCTGTCTGAATTGGACAAATAAATAAATAGTTATGGGTGTTTTCTCTTTCTTTCCTGTTTCTTTTTTTTTTTTTTTTTAACACTTAAGCATTGTTTCTCTTATTTGTACAATTTTCTTTTGAGTTCTTTCTCACCCAGCTGTGCTGGTGTGATGGCCATCAAAACAGAAGGATTTCCTATGCAGCAAATGCATTTGGGTTTCACTTCCACGCACAGGTCAGGGGGTTGAAAGAAAGAGCAAGAAATAGCAACCCAGCCAAAGAGGCTTTGATATGTTCTTACCTGACGCTTCTGGGAATGATTAATAGCAGCATATCTACAGGAGCGAGAGGAAAACCCAAACCAAGACAGTACCAAACTTTTCCAGAAGGGGAAAAGAAAATGAAACAAATCACAGCATAAACTGGAATGCTTAAGTCGTAACATCCAAACCAAACTAGTTTATGTTTAGATCTCCCAAGTTCCTTGAAGACTTGAGAAAATTAATCAAGTTGTTCTTGAACTAATAGTTTAATCTCCCAGCAGACTAAAACTACATAAACAGGGAAGTGATTAAATAATATGTTTTCACTGTGTATAAATCTCCTTTCCACACAATTACAACCTCCTATACAAGAGTTGTTTAGCAGGTATCATTTATTATTTATATTATGTTAACTGCTTTTTGGCTCACTTCAGCTGCACCAAGCCTTCACCATGCAGAGCACCGCAAAAATATATATAACTGACACTTCCTGGAGCTATGTGTGGCAGAGGCCATCAGTCACAGCACACACATGGAAGGGAAATTACAGCCCCACGAAGAGCACAGGGGTTGGTCATTGATTTCAATAAAAGCAGAATTTCTCTCACATATTTTAAGCCATACAAAATTAGTTGAGCTGTTTCCCTGAGGTCAGGTAAAAGGAGTCTTTCAAAGTGTGGCATTGAGCGTTTCATCTCCTTCCTCGAGTGGAGTTCAGTGAACCATGGATCTGATTAAACCTTTAGTTTTATATATTCCCCATTTACTGTACAAACCCAGGAATTATCCATGTAGGACAAGCAGATTTTCTACTCAGAAGACGATGACTCCCTCGTAGCTATAGGACATGAAGAACATTTTATGCGCTCACCCTAATTCCACATGTACAAACAAATATATACATAACATAGCTTATGAAAGGAACAAATTATTTTTGATGATGAATATATTTATTCTTCATTTGATGGTTGCTAATGAATATATTCATGTTGTCCCTTTGGGATAGCTTTGAAATTCCAACCGTTTGTTAATTGCATGAAATGTAACTGTGTCACATGCTATACGCTCTGCAGCAGCCCAACAAACAAGTCTAATACTACATGAGAGCAGTAAATCATTTTCTAACATCTGAATATCATCTGTCTGTTTTTGCTATGGTGTCCCCTTTCCAGCCCTGTAGCTTTATTTCATTACCTCTCAATTTAAAAAAATCAAATGAAGGCAAGTCTTAGAGTAGTGCAGGATTACCTTCTGTTCTGCTGAACTGCAGCACCTAGAAGATGAACAGCACTCTGCACTGATTATATGAAACCGCTGTGCGACCTCAGCCTGTGTTCTTGGTGCCATAGAGGCATACTGGGGCAGGGAGCTGAGGTTCAGATTCCTTCCAGGGGATGCTACCAGTCAATTAGGCCTGTGACAGAAGGATCTTAGCATGTCATTCTGAGTCATAAAGTACAAAGTGTATGAGTAGGAGTCATAACGATGCAGCTGGTTCAGTACGTTTTGCATCCAGTGCTATGAGATAAATAAGCTTGACAGAAGGGATATGGCCGAGGTTCCGCATATAGAGATCATGAAAGTTCAGTCTGGGATTCACCTGTGACTGTCATAGGGGAAAAAAGTGTTACACTATGAATATTTCATTATGAAAGTGAGAAAATTCTTTCCCCTCAAGCAGATTTCGTTGGTTAGCACTTTTCATCTCTAGCCTTCACAGCAAAATCCCAGGTTGAATTTCATGCTCCCTGAAATATGTGGAAGGAATTCCCCTCTGCTCACCATAAACGCATTTTCTGTGGTGTAGCATGGAAAGAAGAAGGAGAAAAAAAATCAAAGATAATTAGAAGAGTAGAAAAATGAATAAAATATCACTAAGAAAAGTCCTGCTGTGGTGCATCAGGGAAATCAAGGAGAAAATCAGTACCTCAAAGACCTCTCTTTGAGCCTAGATTTTTTCCTTATGCAGCATAACTAATCTGCTGGTTACTGGATGTATAAGTAAATGACTTTTGGTACAAAATGTAAATATAAAAATAATATTAACTATTCCAACATTCATATCTGAAGACTTCAAATTGCCATCTCACATTTTCTCTCCATCTTCCACCTTCACAAAGAGAAGACAACAAGCCATTCAGGAGATGAATAAATTGCACTGTGCAGTTGTAAAAATGTTTGCGCACCATTGACAGCAGATTGACTGAAGATGGTATTTGGCCAGTTGTACCTTTTATTTTAACACACAAATATCTGGTCTTTGTGAGCATTAATAATACATGTGTCCCAGAACAGTTAAAATTCTGCATGCTACACTGTAAAGGGAATTTCTTGAATGGACCAGACTTAAATCTAATGTATAATTTATTCTTTGAGACAGTCTTGGAACCTTCGTTTTAAGCACTGAAGTGCACATCAGTTTGCTCATTTTATGTCTGAACTGTGAATTGCTCATATATTTTTTTTCCTCAGACATGAGCTTTTTCAATGATCATAAGCCAAACATTTTTTTGAAGTTTCATTTTACCTATATGTAGACCTCAGCTTAGAAAAGTCTTTGTTCATGTTAGGAACATAAAGTAACTCCAACCAAGTAATTGGTTGTGAAGGACAAAATCCCTAAAGGATCTTCTAACTAATTGAAATTAAAAGATCTTTTCTTTTAACTAGAAGAAACAAACACTCTGAGTTATATCTTGAAGTACACAGGTAACATAATGATCTTTTGTATATATATATATATATATATTAGTATTCAACATTGAGATTAGCTTTATTTTTTATCTAAATCTCTGTTCAGTTCTTAACACTAGATGTTAAAAATCAGTAACATGAGACAGAGTAAAATAAAATCAAACAGGAGTGAGCTAAGGAGGAACAATAACATTCATGCACTTCAGTTGCGATATCCATCGGTGCTTAGTGTAGAACGATAAAATCCTGGGAGGGGAAACCTCGCTCTGGAAGAGTGGTTGAAGTGCAGTCTTGCTGCCTGTAACCCACAGTGCTGAAGGAGAAGGAAGGGCTCAGGATGCTCAGACGCAGGGCTGGACCCAGCTTTGCTCCCCTCCCTTCCTTCAGCAGCTGACTGTGCTCTGTCTCTGACCCAAACTCTAGGGACGCTGGCAAAGGGACTCAGGTGGCAGTGAGAGCATAGAAAATGATTTTAAAAAATAAAAATGAGGCCAGCTATTACCGTCAAAATATTTAAAGAGAAAAAAAATCCAGAAAGGTGTGGCTACCTTTGGAAACGTCCTTATTTAGCTTTCTATATGCATTGTGCATGGGAGAAATGGGAACTCAGAGCTCTTCGTCTTCTAATTTGCCGATGATTATAAGGCTACGGGGAGCTGTCAATTGTTGGAACATCCCTAGTATAATTACATCAACCTCATCTGGTGAAACCTGAGTGTAAATTACTTCTTCACTTAATAAGAGGATTTAATTGAAGCTGTTCTCAGTCACTGTGTGACAGATTTCTTGGGGAAGGTTTGATATTATATATATATTAATGGTACTTGAGTTTTGAAAGAGTGAATTGAAAAGGAATTTTATATCTCAGTTATTTTTAAGAATGAACTTCAAAGAAAGCAGGAAAAATAACTATTCTTGTTCTCATTGCCTACTATAAATGGCTGCAATCTTTAGCCATGATAAATGAGAGCAGGCACACAGCTTTATGAATTAAGGTATCAGCCACCCAATTAGCTGTAGAAATAACATCCTTCCCCTCAGGATGGATTCATCTCTTCCCAGTTATAGCAGCTCAAATGTCAAATATGTAGTAAATGTTGTGAATGAGAAAGAATCAACACTTCTTTGCCTCATTTTAAACAAAAGCATTTTTCTTTTTGAGTAATTACGTTACTTGATCACTCAGTGCAATTTCCTGCCTACTCCAACATTGGTAGAGTTGAGAACAGAGTACTTCCCAATACAGTTAGGAAATATTTTAATGATTGGGAGTTAATTTTTGTCCTATCACTAGTTACTTGTGAGAAGAGGTCCACCCGCTCCTCACTACAACCTCCTTTCAGGCCTCAAGTTGCATTGGGGGAGGTTCAGGTTGGATATTAGGAACAATTTATTCTCTGAAAGAATGGTGATGAATTGGCACAGGCTGCTCAGAGAGGTGGTGGAGTCACCGTCCCTGGAGGTGTTCAAGGAATGTGGAGATGTGACACTGAGGGACGTGGTCAGTGGTCATGGTGGAGTGGGGTTGGACTGGGTGATGTTGGCAGTCTTTTCCAGCCTCAATGATTCTGTGATTATGTGAAAATTGAGAGAGACAACTGTAACAAGTTTCTCTAGCTCAGCAGTTGGAAAGTATATCATTTTCTTGATTTATCTTTGAGCTGAACAATGCAGCTCATAACTTTTGTGTGTAATATTTTTCTTTTATTTTTTTGCTAGAAAATATGCAAATGTTCTTTTGCATATAAAACATTCTGCCTGTTTTGTTAAATGTTGCAAAGATGGAAGACTTGAGATGAGAAGTCAGATCTCTTATTAAACTGACTGATAAATATATAAGCTGTTGATCACAAAAGCCTTTCCTCATCTCAAGGAATATTTCTGAGTCATTTTTCTTTTCCTATCTGTATCAGTTGGTCTAGTAAAATACATGACCATACACTGCAGACCTTGTTTCCCTCATATCTTTGGAACATCAAAGCTAAAGCATTAGCACTATTTTAAAAATTAAATTGCAAAAATCTGTTAATTATTTCAGTATGTCCCCTTACTGAGAAAAGAGACTTTTGCTGAATGGGGAAAAACTGTTTCATTGAAAAGATTGATATTGTTATCTTGAAAATCTTACTGAAAAAAGATTGGCTAACTTCAAGCCCTCTAAATTGAAAATAGCTTTTTGAAAAAAATATCAGTGTGATGGTAAGCTATAACTGGAATCTTATGCTAGACACATCTAGGCTAGAAATAAGATGCAAATGCTTAACAGTAAGAGTAATTAACCATGGGAGTAAGCGGTACTAAGATAAAGACAGGATGTTTCCTAAGAGGTATCTTTTAGTTTTGCCGTATTTATGGAACTGGAAGCGGGAATTAATTCAGGGAAGTGCATCCATTAGATGCCACAGATGAGTCAGCAACATCTCAGGGACGGCAGCATCAATCTTTCCATGAAACTATCGTGTAACACTTTGTCTATTACAAGCAGATCGTTGACCACAGACATTAATATCTACCTTGCTCTGTATTGTAAAATATCCTACAACTAGGCTGATAATGACCTAAGAAATTCAGCTGAATCATGACACCTTCACAATCACATTTCCTAGCTAGGATCACTTACAAAAAACAGGTTCCTGTCAAGATTGTTAGCATCAGATGATGGTTACATTAACAAGCCTCTCTTATTTAAGGGAAGTTTTCTGTTGCTTCTCCCAGAGTGAGGCATGAGTAATAACATAGCAAACAAACAAAAGAAAATGATGAAAAAAATACAGCCTTCTCCTCCCCCCCATTATGCTATCAAAAGCACAGGCCAAACGTTTGTGCCCATTGCTGTTTCATGAAGTTTCTGGAGACCATATTTACCCCTCTTGGGATAGAGGTGCATCCCCCAAGTGCAGAAACATAGAAAGGAGTTTTCCTGACACAGTTGGAATCTGCTGCCCATGGAACATGCAATTATTTCCCTCCTGTGCTCTCTCTGTCAATCCAACAGATTTTCAGGGCCCACATAAAAGGCCGTGAATCTTTACTGACCTGCAGTGGCAGCTAACAGATTCCTCAAAACAACAAATACATATGGTATGGCAGATGTGACCACCATGAGTTGAACTCAGTAAGCTGAAACCCTCAGGAACACGCACTGACCTCTACCTCGTCACCCATGTTGTCATTGCTGGAGGTTTCCTGTGATATATTGCATTGTTGTGCCTGCTGAAAATAAATCGCAGAAATTTTTAAATTAGGGACCTTCAACAAATGAGATAATGAATCAGTCTGCTAGTCTCAATCTGCAAATACCCAGATTTCTCTAATAGTCATTTACATATCAAGTAACATCTTCCCGTCTTCGTCTCAGACGCTTGGCTGAGCTTGAAGAAATGATTAGTGGGGAAATATTGGTGGTAGATGGATTGGATGGATGGATCAACTGAATGATCTTGGAGGTCTTTTCCAACTTTGGCTATTACGTGATTCTGTTATATTGTAAATTGAGACTAAGATGCTTTATTCAACTCTAAGCTGCCAGTAAGAGAAATCTTGTAGAGCTAATCCTACTATTAAGAATTTAAAATATTTTTCAACATGTACTTCTACATATCTGCGCAGAAAAACAGGATTAAATGATTACTAGTCTAAACATAAATGACATAAAACAAATTGTGTCCTCTTTTCCATGCATCCAGCTTCAAGGCCACTGGCTTGCCTCTGGAGGTAGAGGGTAACTTGTTGATAAAAATGTAATGTAATGTGGGCTGGTATTCTCAAGCCTGAATTTGAAAGTTCAGCTGAGTCAGGAGCTGCCCAGCCATTTACTAAGAAAGGAAATCATCAGGCATATATTATTTTTACTGATCATTGGCATGGAAGTCTGCAAAGCAGGGCTTCATTTTATGGACCAAAATGAGAAATGGTAGAACCATCACTCTAATAAAATTGTTTATTCTTTCTCTATATAAGAGTCATTCAGATACAAAAAGTGTTAAATTGAGGCAGTACATTCAAATTCTTTCTATTTACTGCACAGAAATTATTTTGATAAAGGAAACGTACACTCAATATATTCAGCTATATCAACAATGCTGTTAATTTGGGAATAAAGTGACTTTCAGACTTCAGTAATAATATTGATGCTTCCTTTCTGTCTTGTAATCAGACATGTGAGTTCTGACTGCAGCAGTGTATGTAAGTAAACAAGATTAGGTTTGTCATCTCCGATATTATTGATGAGTGTCCGAGTTCCCTTTAAGCATGACACTTGTAACTTCTACTCACATTATTTCATTACCTGTAATGGAGGATAATTGGAAACAGGAACAAATGGTAGATTTTGATTCTTTTTCTGAAACAGACTTTATCATGACAGCCGCTTTATTTTAACATCATCTTTTAACATGAAATCATTGTGCTGAACATTACTGAAAAGTGCCTTGTGAAGGAGCAATTACCCAGAGTAAATGGATTTCTAAGCAGATTCAAAGAGAAAGATAACAACAAGCAGCAAAATGTACATTAGTGAAATAAAGCTAAATCAAATAAGGATTAGAAGAAGCTGAATGATCCTCAAATAATGCAGTATTCTAACTGCTTAATTAAAAAAAGATTTTCATGCCCAAGAGATTGTGTTGTATTATAGCTCAGCAATAGGGCACACAAGGTAGAATAACAGGGGCTTTTTATGTCCGATAAAAAGCACCTCTAGGTGCTACTGTAACACAGATAATGAAGATGAGGGCCATTTTAGCAGCAAGAGAATCTCACAGGGATGGCCTTTCTGCCAACACTGCCTTGACCTGCCTAGGGGGAGCAGGGCCATGCAGCAGCAGCATTTGTGACACTGGGATGCCAGCCTTGGCACAATCCAGCCGGGGGTTCTGTGCAGGGTACAAAACCTATCAACTTGGATTTGTAGGCTTTTGTCCTAAGGAACTCAATCTCCAAATATTATTATCAACATCAATGTGTTGCACAGGTGTCCAAGGTCTTGAAGCTTGATTGGGTGAACTGCAGTGTTAAACAGGTGTTTATTAAATTGTCATACAGCTGAGGAAAGGGCTGGAAAGATTCTTTCAGCCAGTCTAGGACCAGCCTTCTCACTGCACAAGTCATTTCACTTCTTTCCCTCAAAATTGGTCTTATTTCTGATGGAGAGAGACTTACTATTGACAGTAACCACTGTCAGCGCACATAGTAACTATATATATATTTATATTTTAAAGGGAACAGAAGTGCTTTGTGTAATAGGATCTCCTAAATCCTTTTTATGAATTTACATCACACTAGCCCAAAGTGCATAATCCATCTATAATAACCATAGACTCATCTCCAAATCCTGCTGCTGCGCACCACCTGAGAAGCCCTGCTGTCTGAAATAAGGCTAAAGTAGGCACTGCACACTGCTTAGTGAGAGTACAACACTTTTGCAGGGTAGTGGATGAAATGCAGAGAAGATAAACTACTGATACTGTGGATAATTAGAGGAGTCTTGTTCCTTTTTGTGTCCCACATATCTGCCTTTCCCTAGCACAGAAAGGTAAAGCTTCAGCCTCCTTTTGCTGCTTTGAAAAAGGGAAGGCTGGGGCCAGGCACATGAAAGATTTAGGTAGAAAATGGTTCTTATACCATACAGCACAGCAACACTTTACAGAGTAAATTAATCAGAGTGTGGGGCAACAGCCTGCTCAAAGATTTATCATTTCTGAGTGAGACTTTTCCCTTAGAGCGGTGTCTAATGATTTAGGAGTTCAGTCTCATTAGGCTAGTATCAAAACATCTACACCTCCCAAAACAAAACATCTGACACAAGGGCAGGCAGTTGCAAATTTAAGCTCCAACATCAGTAACGAATGAAGCTATAGCTTCTGTGATCTTGTTTTGACTTACCAACTACTGTAAAAGAAGATGACCAGTTCACCAGCCAGCTCTGTCATGATCTTTTGAAGGAGGTTTTCCTGAAAGACAACTGGATCTTACTGAAATCATGAGCATCAGCAGGCCACATCATGTCCATGTGACCTTGACTCAAGTTAACCAAGAAAAAAATGTCAAGAGATCCTTTATAGACACTTCATTGCAAGATTAAAACATAATTAGATATTGGAATCGATGGCGATGAAAGTCTCATTGTGAAGGAGAAAGTTGTATCCTGAAGGAGAAGGTGGGAAACTGCCAAACCAAAGAAACTCCAGAGATTCATGCAGCTGGCTTAAACAGAGCTAGGTTTTTACACTTGTTGTTAAATCACACAAAACAGCTGCTCTACAGACATAATCAGGAAGCGTTAGTATGTACTTTTTAAATTAGGCTTTGAAATACACTGCAAAACTTCAGACACTAACACTCAAAAAACTGATTATTCAATCACAATGAAATCATATTGACTTCTAACAGAGAATGTTTTGTTTGAAGTGCCAGCTCTAGGCTTCTATGTACTTGGCTACGTTGATTCTTGTGAAATTATATATATTAGAGGTTTGAATAACACACACCAGATTACCTAGGAATTGGAAAGCATTGTTTGAAAATGGATTTCTGACTACAAAAGGCTGAACTATGTTGGCAGGCATCTTTGAATTTGACAACTGATGTGCAGAGGGTGGAAGAAAAACAATATTTTTTCTTGGGGGAGATTCTCTAAGGGAGCTCCCAAACACTTTACAAAAATAACAAGAGCAACAAAGAAGTGCCCACAGCCCATTATCAATGTGAAAGCCAAAAGATTTTAATTACAGTCTACTCTCATTGCTGCCTAGGTTACAGTGACTTGAAGACTTCCTTACCAACATGAATGTATGATGTATGGAGAACTTTTTGCACATCTGTGGGGAGGAAAGGAGAAAGAGAGTTTGCTGAGGGCCTTCTCAGCAGCACTCAGTGTCATGCGTGACCAGCTCAACTTACTTACCTGAAAGTATCTCATTTAAATAATGTGATGCTCTTTGCTGACTTCTATATCTCTGACTGCATATATAAGCACTTATGCAAAAATTGGGTTCTAAAATACATCCATTCATCTAATCAAAATGAATTTGACATATTGAAATGACATTTCTATAGCTGTTGTGCTAATCGAGAGAGGATGAGAGAGAAAGAGAAAAGGAACAGGGACAGGTTTGTCTACTATTATTCAAGATTATTACAATTGTCTTCCTCTTCTCTTAATCCTCCCGTGCTACCAATCTAAGTAACTACTCCTCTGAGAGATGAGGATGACTCACTTATTTCTGTAACATTTTAAAGGGGTATATTTGAAACCTGCAGAAACTCTGAAGTCCAAAACTCCATGAAAGTGCTCTGATCTCCTGGAAGATACTTTCCTCCCTTACTGATCTTCTCAGATTTTAGTGTAATCATGGCACAAATATGAGTTTTAACTATTTTTAATTTAGCAGATTGTTGAATCTATAAAGACAGCATGCTGAATTTTTTACCTACTTGAATTCTATACTGAAAACATTTTTTTTCTATACTGTTTCAGGGGACCTTGCTAAATTAACCCTTACATGTTCCTTGATATCTCTTTATTGAGCTACTACAGTGAAGTATCACCTCCTGATCAATCGTATTCACATGCATGGGCAGTAATTCATCTTCACACATTATTCCACTATAAAATTTATTCAGTTGCTTGGTAAGTAAAGAACTTTTAGAGAAATTAATTCAATGTACTGGTTCTAATAAACTACATGAAAAAGTTTCGATGAATTCAAAAAGAAAACTCATCTGAAAAAAAAGAGCAGAAGAGCAATTAATGTCTTGATATGAATAATAAAGGATCTGGTAGTTATTTGCCATTTAAAAATCTTTTACACCTGCACGTCCATTACAGGGATAGGCAATCTGCTCTCCATTGTAAGCTTTGGTAAGCAAGGAAAAATTGTTGCTTAGGATAATTCCTCACCTTGTGCCTAAATCATACACAAATAGTAAACTCTGTAATGATGTCAGTAGGTAATAATTAAAAGAAGAAGAGATCTTGTTTTGGACATCTTAATCCCACTTAAGAATTGTGGAGGATGATAAACTTAAAAAGACAATTCTCAAAAGTCTGATTTTATATCATAAGAATGCCAGTCTTTGCCCACTAAGCTTTTGTCCTTTTGACTCATTTGTGACTCACAGCTCTGCTTCTGCATTTCTGCAGAAATACGCTCTTCTGTGTGGAGCTGAGCAGCACCAGCTGAGAAGGAGATGGGAAGCCCTTCCTTCCTTTCTTACAATTCTTGACGCCCAGAGCAATCACTAGAAGATAAGGCACAAGTGTAATAGATTTCAAACTATGAATTCTACCCTCTAGGCTCCATACATTAGCCTGGAGCATCCTCAAAAGGCTAAGAGAGAGCTTCTGTGAAAGAGCAGGATGATCTCTTTCCCTTAAATAAACATGAAATTACCTGGGAAACAGAATGTACAGGAACAGCTCAGAGCAAAAACTTAGGTGGTCTCAATTCCAGCCATGTTGAAAGGAGTTGTTCATGTTATTTTTCTCCTCTAAAAGGTTTTCGTCACTCAAGGGGTTGTCTACTATGAAACAGATGTGGGCTGCTGGGACCCTTAAACAGATTCTGGACTCCATCGTTCAGGGAGCAAGTGCCCAATGTGCTGAACTCCACACGTAATTTTTCCAAAGATCAGATATTCAAGGACATCAAAATGGATCAGATGTTGTCAGTTTTCATAACACAAATCATCAGCTGCAGTATTTCTTTTCAAGTATCCTGTTGCTGTTGTTCCTTCTCAAAGTAGTGACTAATAGGTAGCGGCCATCAACATGAATTAACTTGATATTGTGGCAGCTCTCAAGCGGTGCTCCAGAAGGATTCCTTGCAGATAGAGCAACACTAAGACACTAAAGAAAGTTATCCATTGTTGTAAAGCCATTTGACATGTGATTTGGACTGCTTATTTACATCTCTTTGTGTTGTTTCAACATATGCCTCTAAATGAACCAAGAAGAGAAAAACAAAAAGAGAGAAAGAAATGTTATTTTTAACATGATGTTCTCTGTGCTTCAGAAATTATGTTGGATATCTTCCTCATGTAACGAGATATTGATTCACTCCATCACTAGTCCCCGTTGTGCAATCAGATAGAAAACTTGGGGCAAGATACTATTCCCTGAAAAGACACTGGTCCAGGAATTTTTGCTGTAAGCATTACAACTCCAAAGATCTTTTTATGTCTTCATATGATACTCTGGTAATATTTTACAGCAATTCTGGGATGGGTTTTGTGAACTTTTTGGGTGAAGTGGTATTTAAGTCTTTCTAAAATGTAAATACAACTACTTCAGAGAAATTTAAATTCACAAGGTATATCACAAGCAAAAATAAGGCTTGATGATATTTTACACAATATAAAAGGATTGTATTGCCAAAAGCACAGTATCTACAGTTGGGTTTGATTGCCACTGGAACTCAGTTCTCCATTTGGGTGAGGTTTCAAAATCCTCAACACTGTGACCGTGTTTTGTCGTCTGTTTGGGCTACTGAATGCCCAACAGCGCAACTTCCAGTAGCAAGTACTCTGGGACTTGACTACAGCATGAAGACAGAGCTGCAGCAGCAGCTGAGTAGAAGAAAACTGACTAGCTCATTTTTAAGAAGTGAGAACTGATTTACACTTTTAGTTTGGGCTTGAAGATAAAAAAAATAACAGGACAAGAAACAAAATGAAACCTGAGACCTACAGTCAAAATTATTGTTGTTCGAAGAAACATAAGAGAGAACACAGTGATGAAAGATACACAAATAACATTTTAAATATAATTATTACCTAGAGAATGATGTGATGATATTTCAAAAACAGCGATGGGTCTAAATTGCATAATCTCTATTTCACGTGGAAGGATCTAAATTAGTAAAATGGTTCCATAGTTTCCTTGGAATCATGCAGCTTGCCTATTTGCATAGAAAAGTCTAAAATTCATTTGCATTTCCAATGTCACATGGTCAAATCCACATTCAAGCACATTTTTCTTTTATATTTTAATATTATTAGAAGTTACATCCCTATCTTAAGCACATCGCTTTTCAACTAATTTTTGTCTTGGAAAATGGCCTTTCAAAATCAGAGGAGTTGGGAAGAGTTTGGAATTCCTTTGCAGAGTCATCCAGTTTTCTAGAAACATGGAAGCTTAGAACTGAGACGAAAATATGAAAAAGCAGTATTTCCAATAGAATAAATTTCAAAGGTTTTTAAATAATGTAGAAATATTTCATTCAGATACCAAAACAAAGATGTTAAAGAGATGCACAACTGTTTACTACACAAATGCATGATATTAATATTTTAAAAACATGCATGGCAATGAAACTAAAAAAACTCCTCAAGAAAGTTTGTATCAACTTTTTAACTGTTCTTTTGCATGAATTTTTATAAACAATTATGTGATGTAATTATGAAAAATAAATCAGTTTTTTTTTTCCTCAAAAGGAAGCACTGTGAGTCAGAAGATCTGGCTGTGGCCCCAGATATGATGTCCTATGATTAATTGTCCTGGATTCGTTCTTTGTGCATCAGGATATGTTTTTTCTCTAAAATGGGGATAGTTATCTAACTCAGAATAGTTTAGGTTTCAGACAGCAGTCCAGATTCTTAATGCATAGTAGCTGAGATGTTCCCTGAGCACTGTTTGGGGTGCACGGGGGTGAAACTGAATTCATGTATTTTTTAAATGTTAAGAGATGATTATTGTTAAAACAGTTGTCTCCTTCCAATTAATTCCCTAGGCAGTTTAGTATACATTAGGAGAGCAAGAAAAGAAAGTTTTCAGTTTCCTGTAAAAAAAAAAATAAATTAATTTCATTTCCTGGATATCTCTTGCAGATGCACTTATTGTACATTCAGATCACAGTACAGAGCATACCTTTCTGGAAGCTTTTTTTTATTATAGCTTTTCACCTGGCTCAAGCCATCAGTGCCCAGCAGCCAACCTTGTACCTCCATCCTCACACATGTACCGCAGGGTGGCTGCAAACTAAACCACTCCAGGAGGGAATTTGGCTGAGCAGTAGTATTTGTTTTGCTGGGCACAGTGCAATGGAAAACCACCTCTTCTGCCCAGGGAGCAGAAATGATCACCCTTGTATGCTGCAATGCACAATACTGCCTCAAAATATATAATTATAGTAAGTGCTGTTCTTGAAATATATTTGACCACTAGAACTTACAAAGCAAAGTAAATGTAAATGCCAAGTGAGAACTCGCCTAGGGGATGATGCATCCTGGAACAGGCTCTGGAGGAGCCAAAGGGCAATCTTGTCTTCTTTTGAGTATTTTCTGGAGCAAAAAAGTAGGTGCTGCATCTGCACAGCCTCCTGTCAGGGGTATTGCACACAGTGGGCACTATTCACACCTCTATATTAATGGGATTGGTAAGACAGGGAACAGGAACATACACATTTTATCACATTTTAACTCTGTGGCATAAACAGATTGTTTCTTTAGCAGCACATTTCTGCTCATGTCCAGTGTTAGCTCCCTGCTGGTAAGGAATATAACATCTAGTATAAGTTATTTGAAGACAAGTTTCTTTGTAGGTGTTCAATTAAGTTTCAATTGGAAATTAGAGCTTTTCATAACTGTGAGGGAGTTTAATTTAATGTACAGGATGTGTATAAAGGTCATAAGAGAAATAAATGAGGCAACTGTAGATTATGTATTATTTATGGATATAGAGGGGAATAAATATTCATAATTCAAGGAAAACAGATAACATGGGGATAAGTTATTGAGCGTTGTCTACCAAGAAAAAAAAGAAAATTCTTTTTAAATGAAGAGAGATTATTCCTTCCCGTATGTGTAAAGACAAGTTAGAAAAGTGTGATTTGTTTGACTGTGACTCATCCCGTCAACATTTGACGGATATGAATCAGATGACCTTCCCCTGGGAGCATATGCTGAAAACAAACTGAAGTTTCTGATTGTTTAGAAATCTTCAAAGATAGTTCGTATAGTCAACAGGATCATCTTCATTTAGTGCTCATCTCTTTTTGTTGCTTTTTCCTTTCCTTATCAACCACAGTCAAAAAGTACTTTTCCCTTATAATGACTTCTCTCATCTGGAGTGAGAAAAATACTTAACGGATGATGCACTGGGCCAGAGGATGGGTAACCAAAGAAGGAGGATGACTCCAGCTAAGTGCCTTGATGGTTGACTTGACACCACTGTGCCAGAAGAGGAACATCCAGGGCACTGAGTTTGTGTGAGAACACTTGAACAAACCAGTAAATTGCCCCATGAAAAGGTCCATGAACTGACAATCAGACAAGTCGCTCACCGAGAAGATCTCCCTGGAAACCTTTTTTCACTTTTATAAAATGTTCTCAATCCACCTTATGGACGATGACGAAGTTGATTTATAATCACTCCGGTTCCTCTGAAGCATTTAACTGACCTTGGGATGAGGTCAAAAAGTCAGAGCAAGGAAGCTGCCAACAACGAAAAAACGTTCTTTTTATTCCCGCAGTTGCTGTTCTGTCTTCTACACTTTCTGAAAGTCAGCCTACCCTAGTCAGTAAGTCTGATTGCAAGTCAGCCACAGAAAATTTGAGACTTGACTTCGGATTTCCCACAGCAGTGAAGAATGCAGCTGTGGGCTTGAAGAAGTCCACGAGAAGAACAATTTCTATTAAATAGATAGCCATTCCTGAGCACTACCATGTGATTACTCATTTCTGTCTGCCTCTAGATGTATGTCTTGCAGAGGAGGAACTAAATCCTGACTGTTCTAAGAGCTGTAGAAGGCTTTCTAGTCCCATCAATGACATTTTATATCTTCTTAGTCATCAGACAGCATTCAGCCGTAGTTAGCTCACTTTAAAAATGGAGATCTCCAGAAACTATATAACCCAAGCACACTTTTTGCCACTATAAATGGATTTTAAACAGTAAATTATGGGAATGCTTTTCACTGTGGTTGCAGAAAAGTGAAAAACAGTAATACAAACAGCACTATGAGAAACACAAAGAGCTAACGAATGGGATTTTGCAATGGTACAGAGGCAGGGGAATGGAAAAACCTTGCTTGTACTTACCGCTGCCAAAGCATACCACAGAGGACCGTGGGATTCATGCAGCATTTGGGCACTCTGCAGTTCCTGTGAAGGTTCACTCAGCTCTGCTCATTGACAAATATTTTGCACAACCTGATTTTGGCTAAGGTTTGGCATAATTACAGGTCTCTAGTTGTCTGAAAGGTGAAACACAGAGTAGGAAGAAGAATTAAGAGATGTACAGACCTAGCAATAATAGGATGCAGAGAAAATAGAGCTATCTTCATTAATATCTGACCACAGGATGGCCTGGGCTGTTTCCTCACTTCCGCACCCCTTCAGAGAAATATTCCTTCTCCAAGATATTTTAAACTGAATGGAACAAAATACCAGCAATGATGCTCTGAGAAATAGCCTTCTAACATGAATAAATGGCAAAATTCTTCACTGAGATTGATGAAAACAGGAGAAAGATGCAAGATTTACCTTTAATAATGATGTGTAAAAATGCTGGTTAATGAATTATGCCAACAAATCTACAGAGCTTTTCAGAAATGAGAGAAAATACTGTTATTCATCTATGACAATCCATTCTAGCACAAATCCCAGAGCGTCACTTTGTTAGCTCCATCTCCTCTCCTTTCTGACAGATTCTAGTGGTGGTGCCTCAGCACATTGCTGGAAGCTGGTGATGTCCCACAGGAAGCTGAGAAACTGAGTGCAATAAAAGATGGGGAAATACATATAAATAATTTACAGCCAGAATAATGCAAGGAAATTCCTTAGACTAAGATTCAGGAAATTCAGAGGTAACAAACTGAAAGAAAGGCAGAATATTAGATGACTGTTTTCCCTTCCTTACCTTTCAGAACATTGTGTCCATTTTCCGCGCTGTTCACCTTTTGCTGCCTCCCAGTGTATGGCACAGAGAAAGACTAACATTTTTGATAATGATAAAAACATCTTTTAAGAACCTCCCAAGAGAAGACCATCATCTTATAGATAGCAGAATCTTGTTTGTTAAATAGAATATATTGTACGACATTTGTTTATATGCAAAAACTAACCATAGGTTAAACTTTATTTTTGCATTTGGTTAACATAACAGCATCTGTAACTGCACCATTCCAGTAAAATGCTATCAATACAAAAATGTGAAGGCTCACTACAGAGGTAAGTTTCTCACAATTCATGCTTGCATTTGGATTATGTGGATACAGGCTCGAGGAGGCAGCCACAAACATACCACAGAGAACATGGCGGTGTTCTCACTTCCCAGTTTAACCCACAAAAAGGAATAAGAGAGTAGGTCCTCTCCCTTCACTTCTGCAGAATCTCCTGCTCCACAAATATTTACTGCTTCCAGAAGATGTGTCTTCCTATCCCTCCCAGTCTTTTTGTCTAGGCTCTTAGCAGTTCCTGTCTCTGTATGGCAATTTGCTGAGTGGGCCTTGCAGTACCTACTTTTGTCAAGGATCTCTCTGAGCCCAACAATACATCCATACCTTCTTGTCCTAGTCTAGAGAAGTCTTTTTGAGATAGGGCTGGGGATTGGAGGGACAGCAAAAAAGAAGTAAAATAGAAGTGGACTTCATCATAAAATCAAAACATCTCAACAGATTACTACCAGGAGACTGGTTGTTTCATCCTTCCATAATTCTCATTACAGATGACATTCTTATTTCAGATTAAATTGAGACTGCACATTAGCAAAGCTAGCATTATCCTGCCTCTGATATTGTCAGATTGTTACCAAACCATAGCAGCTGGCAAGGTTTTGACTTGAAAGGAGGAGGCACTCTTCCAGGCAATGCCCAGACAGGGGGACAGGGTGAAACAGGGACTTCCCAGGTATCTGTTAGCGCAACTGCAGTTTGGGAGCCTGTTCTCCTCATTTTACCAGCAGCAAGAAGGGATGAAAACACACATCTGCATCTATGCACACAGCTTTCTTTTACTGACTACACGCTCAGAAGAAACAATTGACTTATAGGGCGAGAAGTTTAAATAATCTCTTGGGGAAGTCAGTGTAACTTTGTTATTGACCCATGAGGATGAAACAAGAGAATGAGCCCCATGTTTGGACATTTTGCTCTGCAGTTCCTCCTCTCTTTCTTGTTTATACTGAAGCCCAGCTCCTTACTCATCTGAACACTCGTAAGGCTGTATTTGCACAAGAGTTTCTGGATCTAGCCTACAGCTTGTGATGCAAACCCTCACATGAAAACCCAGTACTCAAGAGAGGCTATCTTCACAACAAATAGCTTCCAGACAACAGCACAAATTGCTGGACTCCACCCTCTTCTTAAGTCATGTACAGATGGCTTTGTAGTATGGAGGATTACAAGTCTCCCATTTGTTAGCAGGCACTAATAGCCTCACCTGGCCATTCAGGACTATGCTGAAGCATCTTCTAGAATTGTAGTGAGAGTTACTCCTCCAATTTCTTCTTGGTAAGAAACAGATTGTTTCTTTCTCAGGAAGAATTTGCACCTCTCCCAACATCAGTAAGGCACTGAAGCTCATCCTGAGTCCTCAGTCATCAGTCTTCAGCCCATTACGTACCTCTGTGTCACCACTTAAATAGGTCTCTCCATCAGCCACCTGAAGCAGGGTGAGGGGATCAAGTTTATTTCTGCTCTATGAATAAGAAACTCATTAACCTCATTTCAATGGGTTGTAAAACTTGACATCTCTACCTCAGAGCAGTGCTGGACAAGCATGACAGCTCTACTACTGCTGAGCAAGGTTCAGCACACAGGCATTCTCTGTGATTGAAATGTTAAAAGTGTTTCCACTAGCTCAAGAGATAAATTGCCACTATTTACATGTGACAGTAGTCTGGACAGCTAAATTCGTATCTCTTCCACGGTCTTTAGCTTACACTCTTTTTTTTCTTTCTTACTTTTTATTGAATATAAGAGCACAAATAATTAAATGCAATCACAGCTGATAAAAGCTGGAACAAGGTCAATAAAAAAAGAGAAGGAAACCAACCTTGTTTCTACTCAGACCTGGAGAGTGGGAAGATTCCTGTGCCTCCACCTACCTCTCCATTTGTTAACAAAGCCAAGCAAAATGGTCTCAACAGGGTCTTTTGCAAGTTAAAAGGCAGGTTTGATGTAGTATAGAAGACTGCATTTGCACAGCTTCTGACAGCACAGTTAATACAGCTCAGCAGGAGGATCTGCTTGACCACTGATACTGAAATGCCCACCACCAAAAGCACAGGAGTGAAGTTGCTCAACAGTGGGATCTAAAGTTATACCAATGGACTGCAATTTTAATCCACATCACGAGGGTTAAAGGAGCAGTCACTGAAGCCTCTGTCAGGTGGAAATATAGTATTGAAGATAGAAATAATACTATATTAAGGCTGTATTAAGCTTGCTTAGAAAGAAGTTTGATGTGAAGCGTATAAACATGGTTAATGTTTAATAACATAGATCTATAGTATTTGAAGGTATGAAACAACTGCAAGCTGACTCCAGAGGGCAAGAAGTTGGTTTACAGAGCTGAAGCCATGTCTAGACTGTCCAATAAAGGTGAACTCTTAACCAGAGTTAGTTGAATTGAGTAAACATTCTACTAAAGACAAAGCGCTTTGTAGTTTCCTGGTGAATTATTGGGCTGAAGTGAAATATTCTGTGCTGTGAGGTTTTGACTCGACCTGTTAAACTGTGCAAAAATTACAGTGTACTTCACTGTTAGTATGTGGCTTACCTGACATTAAATAAAACACAGATTTCTCAAAAAGCAGACAATGCTCCATATGGCAGGCAAGGAAGTAGCTCCTGCAGGGATTAATATGAGTGTTCATCTTCATTTTTAAACTCTAGAGATTTTGCTGGGTATTCTTAATCAGTTGCAAATGTCCACATGAGTATGTGAGTTTTGTATGGGGCTGGTTCTGGAAAAAAATCTAGGCTTTATTTTCAGTTCTGTTGTCAGTTCAGAGACCACCAAGTCATTTACAGATTAAATTTGCATTAGAGATTAAGGAGCCCAAACTTGCAGTTACAACATTTCTTTGGACTTAAAGCAGCATAAATGCTACCTATTCTGAAACTGCCTGCATTTGTTAAGTACAGAGAAGAGTAGAAGTTGTTCCTACTACCACTTGTAGCTATCTGGCACAGCCATGAAAGTGCCAAACACTGCTTTGGCTATCTGTAGCTATGATTAGTATGAAATATGGTAAGATGTTAGGTAACAAAGCAATGATACTGATATGCTGACCTGCATAAAACTAAAAACAGCAGTATTGCAACAAGGCGTATTGTCAACAGAACACCCAATGGATAAGAAATTGGTTGAAAGGCCGCAGACAGAGGGTGGTGATTAATGATTCTACGTCCAGGTGGAGGCTGGTAACAAGTGCTATCCCCCAGGGGTCTGTCTTGGGACTGGTGCTCTTTAACATCTTCATCACTGACATCAACGATGGAATCGAGTGCACCCTCAGCAAGTTTGCTGATGACACCAAGCTGAGTGGTGCGGTTGACACAGTGGAAGGAAGGGATGCCATTCAGAGGAACCTCAACAGACTTGAAAGGTGGGCCCAGGTGAACCTAATGAGGTTCAACACAGCAAAGTGCAAGGTTTTGAGCTTGGGCCGGAGGAATCCCAGGCATTTATACAGACTGGGAGGAACAGTCCTTGAGAGTAGCCCTGCAGAGAAGGATCTGGGGGTCCTGATGGACGAAAAACTTAACATGAGCCAGCAGTGTGCTCTTGCAGCTCAGAAAGCAAATGGTATCCTGGGCTCCATCAGAAGAGAGGTGGCCAGCAGGGAAAGGGAGGTGATTGTCCCTCTGTACTCTGCTCACTTGAGGCCCCATCTGGAGTACTGTGTCCAGGTCTGGATCCCTGAGTACAAGAAAGACAGAGAGCTGTTGGAGAGGGTCCAGAGGAGGGCCACAACGATGATCGGGGGGCTGGAGCACCTCCCCTACAAAGACAGGCTGAGGGAGCTGGGCTTGTTCAGCCTGGAGAAAAGAAAGCTGCAGGGTGACATATTTGCAGCCTTTCAGTACCTAAAGGGAGCCTATAAACAGGAGGGGAGTCAACTCTTTGAAAGGGTAGATAACAGCAGGACAGGGGGAAATGATTTTAAGTTGAGGGAGGGAAGATTTAAGTTGGATGTCAGAGGGAAGTTCTTTACTATGAGAGTGGTAAGGTGCTGGAACAGGCTGCCCAGAGAGGCTGTGGATGCCCCGTCCCTGAAGCTGTTCAAGGCCAGGTTGGATGGGGCTGCCCTGGGCAGCCTGGTCTGGTATTAAATGGCAAGGTTGGTGGCCCTGCCTGGCAGGGGGGTTGGAGATTCATGATCCTCGAGGTCCCTTCCAACCCGGGCCATTCTTTGATTCTGCATAGAAATGCAACTGCAGCTAGCAGGGCTATACAAATAGATTTGTTCAATGTGAACCATGTCAGTCTAGAGTACTCAGGAATATCTACTCAGCAGGAGAAATGAGAGATGCCACTTAAAAGTTCAAGAGTTCTAACAAGTAAAAGTGTTCAATTCCTACTATTTCACTTCTAATTTCCTGTACGTTTTAATGTTCTCCAACTCTCTGAAACCCTGAGTGCCAGGTGTTTGGGGTTTTTTTGTTTGTTTGTTTGTTTGGGTTTTTTTTGCTTTAGTTTAATTTTAATTCCAACTGATATTCTATTGGAATTCCTTAATTCTGGCACCTCATTTGAAACTTGAAGCAAAAACACTCTGAGTCATGCCACTTAACTACCTCATGTCAGCCCAATGGGTGCATCTCAGTGCCGTACAGTCATGCTTTTCCAACCTGGGGTTAGAAAAGAAAGAAAAAACTAACTCAAAAATGTAATGGTTCCTGCCACAAGGGAGTCCAATTTATGTCCTAACATCTGTCATTTCTTTTTGTATAAGATCTCTGAAATTGTATAAAATCTCTATTCACACAACCAGAGCTTTTATCTCAACTCGTACTATCCTGAATATTGCAACATCCTACACTCACACCTTCCCAAGTGCCGCCTCACCCCACTGATCTCTACCCTGAGCACTCTACCAAGATAATTTTCCTGCCCTGCCTGCCTATGTCACTTCACCTGTGCATTGGTCATGCTGGCTATTCCTCTTACTTCGAGCCATTGCAGCAAACCTAAACTGCCCACTTTCAGCTCTAAGGACCCACTATTTGCCTATCTGCTTTCATTTACTTAGGATCTATCTGCTGCCATTTACCACAAGGTATATTCTTTTTCATGACGCCTATGAAAACAGAAGGCAGGCAGCTGATAGGCTTAACCCCTGCCCGCTGTGCTGCCCAACACTGGCTTATTTCTTTGTGCGCATATCATGCCATCTTACATTACAAGCAGTCCTCACACTGGTTTTGGGTTCAGTTCCATGTTTAAAACTCCTAGGCACTACAATCATAGAAAATATATGTAATAACAATAAATTATTTAAGAGAGTCTACTGTTAAGTAACTGGAGACTTCCAGTATACAAACTGATGCAGAAATGTGATAATAGGGAACACTCTATCATTTGCTGTAGACTAGCACAGAGTGCAACTCTGATACAAATGCTGTAGTGCAGAGTAAGAGTGAGTGGCTTTATGCTGTAATGCTTGCAAATCTTCTGAAAGCCTTGTAGAGAGGCTTCAGAAAAACACAATATGTTTGGTGCTGGTTCAGAACATACACCAGGTGGAAATTCCTAGTTTGGTGCATTTTTATGGTCCTGAAATAACCAACCTGTCTAGAAAGCCAGATCAGAACACTCAGGGCTGCCCTCCCCCTGAGAAATGCATGCACCTGAACTGTGGCCAAACTCGGCTTAGCTGTACTTTCTGTGCACTGCATACTAATTTACCAAAATGAATATATACAGTATTTTAAAAATCATTATGGTTGCTACAAATCTTTACAGAGGTTTTGACATGAAGCAATTTTCTAAATGTAAGTATGTTTACTGCATAAGCTATAATGCTTTCAGAATGCTTGTTGTGTTTGATGCATTCATCTCACCAAATTTTTCTTCAACAGCATTTGTTAAAGAAAACACCTCATTACTTTGGTAGAGAAGTGCATGTTTTTGTGTCTGGAACAGAGCTAATGGGCACCAAAGTGTTAGATATATTAATTACAGCAAAATCCCTCAGTCTTAAGTTCACTTGTCCAACCAGAGGACAAGTACAACCTTGCACTGATTTACCCTTTGACCCCTTCTTATACTCTGATGCTCATATTAACTCCACTGTTTTGGGTGCTCATTTGGTAAAGATAAACAAAGAAACCCCACAAACCTACAAAAAGTAGAGGCTGAAGCTACCTAGTTCTTAAGATTCTGAGCACTCAAACTCATCTTTAGCTTCTCAGCTGACATTCGGGTTTCAAACATTCACAGTATTTCTCAGAAATTTGAAACTCGGGGATTATAGTTTGAATTAGAATTCTGTAGGGTATTAGGCTGAGAACGATTTCCCTTTGAAATACATTTACATTGAAGCTATTAGGATGCAACTTCAGTTGAGCTGCCTTCTGCTTTGCCAATCAGGAACTTGAACAATGCAACAGTGATGATACTGAGATGATGATTTACTTAAATCCAGTTAGGGTAAATTAAACTTGAAAGGAGAGAGCTATAGGATGCTGAGCCAAGTAATTTGCTCAAGGCACCGAGCAGTTAAATGAAGCACCTGTTAGAAGCTCAAGTTTGGTACTGTTTTACCTGTCCTTGTAGATGTGCCATTATGTCCTCTGTGCACTCAGGTAAAGTGGCATGCTGAGTGCTGGGGGTAAGGCAAGGGTGCCACAGCCTTGACTCATCTCATGGAGCAGAAGCATCACCTACACATACTCGTCTGCATGAAACCAATTCCTCCTACTCATTAGTGTCAGAGCAGATTTTGGGAATCTCTTTGTGGATACAAATCGGGAGCACTAGAAGCCCGCACCCCTTTGCAATGTGACAGCAGCGTGGAGTACGTGGGCTTGGGGAAATCCTGGCTGCTAGAGAAGACTGTGAGGAGAGGATGTAGGCATTGCAATGCACTCATGCGCTACAAGTGGGGATGGAGTGCTCCACTGCCTGCCCATCATGCAGCTGACAAAGCACAGTGCTGACCAGTGGCTTCCAGTCCCATCAGGAGCCGGTGTAAGACCACAGCTCCTAGTAAACCAGAGATGATCATGCTTCATAGAAAAGCAGCCAACACATAGCCACACTCCCCTAAAACTGAGGAATAAAAGTTAATCCCATGCCTGGAAATAAGCTACAGAAGTTTCTCACTTAGAGTACATCAGGCTCAAAAATACTAGAATAACAGACAGACAACATTACATACCATAAGCAACCCTCAGTATCTAGACTGAAATCCACAAATTGTGCCTATAACTGTCATTAAATGCAAGTGGGATTTTAAATGAATATTCCATGTAAAAACAGAGCAATAAATGACTTGTCAAATGAAAATAAAGATCAGAATGGTAGCAATCATTGTAGCTCCTTATGTCTTTTATTTACATTCCTCTCTATGTGCAGACATATGTGCACATATGCAGATACTCAGCCCCTACATTTATATGCAGTTATGCTCCAATTCCCATCTAGCCAATGGAATTGCATTTCCAAATAACAAGAGTAAGCAGTTTTAATCAAATCAAGTCTTTCATCTGAACTGCTGGAGAGGTTATATTGGCACTGTTGAAGGGCGATGAATATTTTTCTCCTTTTTCATAGCCTTTTTCCACCCAATTATCGTGGTTCTGCTTACACAAGAGCCCTTTTTCTCCACACACACAAGACTTGCAGAGGCCCTCTCTGCTTTCCAAGAATAAGTGGTACTGCAGTTGTCATCCCTCACATCCCACACTATCAGTTTAGAGATCCTTCGGAGGATAAAGCACTGCAAATAATTTATTCAGTGCAGTCTTCTGAAGTCCTTCCAGTCTTCTGAAGACCTTACACTCTTCTTCAGCAGTCAGGATTTCCCCAAGCCCATGAACTCCATGTCACTGTGTGGCTGCCATATAATGGCCCAGACCTTACATATGGTACTTCGGTTATCACAAACCTACAGTGAAAAATTTCTGCATGCACAATTCACCCTAGAAGACCACCTAATAATTGAGCAGCACAGGGGAATCTTAGTCTCTTACTGCTTCTTTCATGTTAAATTAACTAACTTATTAAATTATCAGCTTACCAGATCAAGTTTTTCTCAGTTTCATTATTCACACAGGTTCAAACTGCAGGGAAAAAACAAAAACATGAAATTTGTTTGAGAAATCCTGAGGAGGCCTGAATGTGAATGAAGACATCAGGAGAAGCTACTGAGGCCCATCTCACATTAGTGTCCCTGCAGTCTCACCCACCAAAGACTCTAGGAGAGCACCAGAGAGGTGCTAGCAAAAATTGGATAAAGGTTCATTACTCATTTGATATGCCATAATTGAGCCATGACGAATGGTACAACAGCAACAGAACTGCAGCTTATTGCACTCTAGACAGGACATGTTTGCATGGGAAAGGATAACGTACAGCTATATGAATACTGCGGTATGCTGTCATGGTATCAGTCTAACAGCAGGTGTGGTATAAACACATACCTCCTGTCCGACTGATTTATTGTCTCAGAATACAGTGCAAAGAAAAGGGATCACAGGAGCACGTGGAGCACCCCTATCACTGAAATGAATTGCGCATGAGAGCAGCAAAAAGCATTTGCTGTTTTGAAACAGTACACCGAGAAGCAGCCATGCCTGCCGTTGTGTGGATAATCAGAGCCTCTTCCCAATAATGGAGATCTTGGCTCACTTTCCCTGGGTTGGAGCAGGGTGACATCTGAAAGCTGGTAAGCAAAGCTATCGCACAACCCAACATGCAGGTTCCAAGCGGCACCAGGGTCAGAGCTGATAGCCTCCAACACTTGTGTCCTGCTGCCTGCTCCAGTTACATGCACATTTGAGCTCTGGAGCAGGAGGCAGGGGAGCAAGGGGATTCTTGCAGTGAGAGGCAGACGGGCAGGTTATAGGTCACCTGAAAGTATTTCATCAGCTGAATATCTCATATAAATGAGAGCCTGTTTTTGAGAAATATTTGTCCTCTGCATTTTTAAAGACTGACTCCCACACAGCGATGCTCTGTTGTTACATATCAGTGGTGCAGGCAAAAACTTTGCCATGGAGGTCAGAAATGTCATGTCAGACAAACATTTCTAGTGCATGGCCCTGCTTTTTTAGTGCCAGAAGCTAAAACATCCCTTTCAGCTGTGAGGGGGTGGTGGAAGGACCCCATCAGTGCTTCCGACCTGCACAGAAGACCGTGCTCCCCATCAGACACATCCCTAACCAAGGGTGTCCCAGTGACACTCTTGGCTTTCCTTTATAAGAATAAGGAAACTTGGGCTGAAACACTTGCACTTCATGTACTGGAATATTGAGAACGGAGACCTTCCTTTAGGCCGCAACGGGAGACTCAGGTTGGATGTTAGGAAAAATTTATTCTCAGAAAGAATGGTGAGGGACTGGCATAGGTTGCCCAGGAAGGGTTTGGAGTCACCATCCCTGGAGGTGTTCAATAACTGTGGAGATGTGGCACTGAGGGACATGGTTTAGAGTGGTCACAGCCATAGGCTGACAGGTGTACTAGATGATCTTAGAGGTTGTTCTAAACTTAATGACTCTGTAACTTTCTGAAGCGAGCGAAACATACTGCACCATCAGAACCTTCCTGATGCCAGCAGAGAGCCAACTGTTGGCACTGCAGAAATGCTCCTCCCAGGCTACAGGATCCATGTTTGCGAGATTCTGTGCACAGTGCTTACATCGTGTTAATACAAAGGATTTATTTTGTTCACTGCTTTCTAGAGATTCAGCCCTAGCTCCAGTATCTTGTTAAACACTGCCAGGAGGTTAGCACTACGTCTTCTGCATTGAAACAGAAAATAGATTTGTTGTTGAATGTCAATCCTAAAAGAAATGAGATAGTGCCTCTTTAGCCACCTTGGGAGTATCAGATGCTAAGGTGTTGTAACGAGCAACCAATACCTGTCATCTGATGAGAGTGAAACTGAATCCACCAACCTCAATCTGATCAATTATTTTTCAATATGAATTAACAAAAAGCAAGAGACATCAACTAATACTCTCAGCAAAATGGCTTTGTAAAATGAACATACTTGTGGAATAAGGCAAAAAGTTTGAACGATTTCTGAGAGACATGAACTCCCATAGATATATACATACTTCTGGTTAGCTCTAGCAAACCTTCTCAGCCAAACTTTACCCCTTCAGTGAGATTCCTCTCATTATCCACTCCAGAGCACTAATAAAATTGTGAAAAAGATGATGTAGCATTATTAACAACACTTTATGTTCTCAACATGCACAATTTTGGTTGGTATTTTGGATGCTGCCAGACCCACTTTGAGATTATTATTTTTTTTAATCAATCATACTTCATCATTGCCTCTCATACTTCAGATTTTCGCTTTGCATCTTTAAAAGGAACAGTATTTCCCTGCCTTAACATTGTTCTTTCTTATTCTTTGGGGAGGGGGTGGGGGAGCTTTGAGGTCCAAAGGCCTCTGAGACAGAAAAGTATTTTCCATGGAAATGGAATTCTTTTCTGAATCAGAAAAGAGCAGCCACATTAGCCACAATTGCAAATACACGTGCAGTCACCACAATAGAGCAAATAGGTTCAGTTTTGGTGTTCAGATTATGCAGACCCCTGCCAGCACCACGATTACACATTTTTTTCTTTTCTTTCTTCCTCCTTCTCCTGGTAATAGCAAAACCAACAACTGCCCTAGCAGGAGATGCTGGGGCAGTCTGGTGGCTGTTGTGTCACTGAAGAGTATTAGAGAAAGGCTTCCAAGTTTTTTGCATACAGCATGTCAATTAACCATAACAATGTGTAATTTAGTTATAACACTATGTAACCTAACAGCATCAAGTGAGTTGTAGAAGGACCAGATTTCTACCTTAAAACATAACCACATGCTGAAAAGCCCCTGAAATGCCTACTTAAATAATTATGGCCAGACATTCAGGTGTTAATAGTGACTTGATATATCTTCCAAGTAGCATTAAAATCTGAATATGGGACAAAGTTGGAATAACTAACTGTAGCTGACATGACTGAGAGGAGCAATGACTGTGTGCACTCCTGAAGCAACAGAAAAAGAAATAGCGGTTACTTCTACAATAATACACGGTCAGAATAGCAGCATCAATTGCAAAACAATAATAAGAGAATCACCAAGGTTGGAAAAGACCTCCAAGATCACCCAGTCCAACCATCCATCTACCACCAATATATCCCCACTAAATCACGTCCCTTAAAAAATCTAGCTGTGGCTAGTGAAGGTTAACATCTCCTTACACAGAGAAAGCAAGAAGGTAAAGCAGCTTATCAAAAGGCACATGGATAAAAAGATAACTGGAATGGTGTTCACTGATTAAATTTTAGCAGGAATATATCTGGTCATTGAAAACCATAAAGGATTTATTTTAGTGATTATTATGCCTTTGTTTTTCTCCATTTGATAGATTGACTACTCATGCATGGTTTCAATGGATATAGTGAGAGCTGCACAGAGAACTGTGATTATTATTTTTGGGTAGGTAGAAACTTAGGTATAGTCTTTCTCAGAAAAGAAGAACAGGACTCCAGGTTCCTTTAGAACACCTCTTCAGTTTTTGTTGTTGCTGTTGTTTGTTTGTTTCTAATTTCTGCTGGTGGTTCTGCTGGAAAGAAAACAATTTCAAATGCTGCAACTGTCCTTCCTTTGGCCATTTACTGACAACAGATAAAATGTTCCAGCATTTGGGAAACACAGCTTGTAAATGAAGGAGCTGCTTTCCTTCAAGTAAAGATGAGTCTTTATTTAGCCACTGAATCTGACTTAAGAGCAAACACGTAATATACCGGATTAGTCCTTCAGCAAGTTACTTAATTATTAATTAGGATGCTAGAAATGAGATGCTTTCATGCATCATACTTTTACACATACTGCTTGAGACAAAGATCAAACCATTGCTGTGAGATGCATGATAAATTTCAGGGTAACAAGGCATATCCTACCTGTCTCATGCATGTTAGTAAGACTGAATTTATTTCTCTTGTCCAAACCAAGGCTAAGTATATCTTTCTTAGCATTAAAAAAAGCATTGTAAGGAAAAAAGAGTGAGTTTTCTTTAGCTGAGGGGCATCTCATTTTTCTATCCTAATTATCAATTTAACAGTACACGAATTTTAATTGTTCTTCTCAAAAGTAATACATGTTGTGTCTACTTATGAAAGACATCTACCTAAAGAACTTTTTTTTTTAAATGGAAGCCTACAGTATCTAAGCAGAGCAAGACGAATTGCAATGAGCACCCAAACGTGAGGGTGCCCAGCGCAGTTTGTTTAAAGCTAATTCAGATCCCTGTCCACTATGGTCAGCACTGTTTACAGATAACAGACTGTTTAAAACACAGAATTTATACATTTGCTGTTCTGGAACGTATCCTAAGATTGAGCATGAGTGAAGAGATTACAGCGGTAAAAGGAACAATAAGTGAGTTGTCAAGAAAGTCTTTTCCTCCTCCTGGGATTCATAGCAACTTTTATAACAGCGGGAATCTCTGCTGCGCACTTTAATTTCCATCTGGTATCTGCCTTCTCCTAAGTATATCCCATATTCCCACCTTAAATCTAGAGAAGACAGTGGAACCCTATTTCTGTTTGGCCATTCGTGAGCAGCACTTTGCTACAGTGCTCTGCCTGCTGCTGGTAGGAGCTGATGTAGCCTTTCTGAATGGGCTATAACATTAGCCTACAAAAAAACATCAGTAGGGGAATAACACCTTGTAGCTCTTCATGTTCTGTCAATCGGACAAGAAATCTCTAAACACAACAATAAGAACCAGAAGAATTATTACTGTTTTGTTTCTTTTCCCTTCTAAACTACTAAAATACTTATGCAGTACAGTGAAGGTTTCTTTGAGACAGCCATTTCTTCAGCAAGGCCATGTTTCACCTCCAAAAATAACAGCACTGATATGTCATTTAACTTGCGTTAATAAGAATTCCAAATAAGGGAAACAAAGTTCTTATTATTTTACTAAATGACTGTGGAAAGTAACGTACATCAGAAATCACGTAGAACATGTCAGGCCCAGAAACAGGCAGACAATGCTCTTGTTCCCTTCCTCTCAAGAACAGTATGAAACAAATCAACACAGCTGCTCACACAAGAATACCACTAGAGAAGTTTGTGATTTGGGGCCCAAAATCACAAAGTATGATAGGAAAGCCATAGAGCAGAAACCCCATCAGGTGAGATAACAGCTGCTGCCCTGTCCACTGAGAAGAGACTGAATCTTTCAACCATTGAAAAAAATTGGAACTTCTGGAGTTTTTACTAGTAAGAGCCAAAATGAAACAACCATGCAATGTCACAGTGGTTTTTGTAGGACCATTGTAGTTTGCTGTGGCGGTTATAGGCTAACTTCCACAAAGTTAAATTATGCAAGAAGTACATGAGCTGCATTTTTCTGACAGGAGGAAAGGGTATTATTGCACATGACTTTGGAGAAACCGCATAAATTGTCTGTCTGTAAACAACAGCTACTGCAAAACCCCCTCAATCTTAAACTGATTTGTTAACTCCCTTCAAAGTTAAAAATGGCAAGGGTTGACCCAATGCAGTGTTTACCCATAAGTCTGTCAAGGTACAGATACAGGAAGGTGTTTTATCAACATACTATCCAGAATTTATTAATAATTATCAAATATTTTTTATCAGAACAGGTGACAAATGCTATGAGATCAGATAGATAGAAGTAGTGTACTTACACCCTATCAGACATTTATATGGTTACTAATGCAGTATGATATTCCTATAAAATTAAACTATGATTTTCGGCAGTTAAAATAATGAGACAAATAAAGACTTCAAAATTTCTGTGGAGGAGGATGGATCACCAAGTCACAGTTAAATTAATGATATTAAATACAGCTAGTTTTCAGGAAAAAAGACCCTCACATCTCACTGTAAAAGCACAAATACTGTTAAAACAGAGACTACTGCACTTACCATAATGGCAGCTAGAACATCTGTTCAGTCAGAGATGATCTGAAGTCAGCACTTCATTCTGCCACAATTCTCATCTATACCACATTGTGTATTTCCCCCTAAGCATTAGTGAATATTTGTTGCTTTCTCCGCTTATTCCATCCACGTCCTTCTCTCATGCGTTATCAAGAGTGTTTCTGAACTTAAAAAGACATAGGAGTTTGAACTTATGGACTCCCCTGAAGGTCCTTTTATTCTCCTTGGAATGTCCTAAACGCATTCCTACTTTTAATAACTTACTGAATTGACATTGTGCCAAGAACATTGTTACAGAATTTTACATGAGTATTCTACCTTTCAACTAATTACATGTTGCTGAGACCTAACTACACATGATTCAGTTCATTATACAAGTACACCATAATAATACATGCACAATTTTAAAAAAGGCAGGCCATGAAATCCCATAAAAGTTATTCTAGGTGCATACAGAAGAGCCAAGCATTTCAAAGTTCAGGATTAAAACACAGCTAATGCAAATTCCTACATTTCTTTTCTACATTCTTTCCTAAAGCTGAATGCGCGGTTTTTGTGCCTACCTGTCCAAGATGACATATTTTCTTGCCTCTAAAAGCATCCCAAGATGTAAATATTATGCTGTATGATTTTTTAGCAATATATCTTATCAGAAAATTCATGTCACTGTTTGCCCTATTAATCATAGTGCATATTTCAGTTAGTGTAAACAGTTCTATTGACTAAAATGCTATTAGTAACACTGAAGATTTCAAAAGGTTCCTGTCCTTGTTCACATGCTTATGGTAAACACTGCAGGCAATGCACAATGCTTATTCTTTTATGTGGGTTTGTTCATCAGGGCAAAAACACAATAGTAATTTCTGATTTTTTTTTAACCCAAGACATCTGAAATATCTGTACTCTTTTCTGTTTATTTTCTATTCTGATTTTTTTAAGCTATATTCATATATGTATTGTTATTTTTCTTCAATAAAATGCAACATTGAAAATGTAATTTTTGGCAAATTTAATGTTAAACATTCTCCATTTGAAAAATAATTAAAAAAATTTGTATTTGAAATATTGAGAAATGGGAATTTTACCTTTACTAAAACAAAGGAAGAGGCCACTAATGCATACCCTCCTCCTTTTGTTGTACTTTTTTGAATAGGTCCATATATTATTTAATGGGTTTTGTAGAGATACATTTACATGAGTTATAGATCACATTACAACTGATGAATGCCCAACACACAGGTATGTTATGAAAGGTCATCAGTTACAAGGGAAAATGCATAATGTATGGTTGCTGAATACATTTGCAAGTTTTTTATGCTCATGCAGGGTAGCTGCTTGGGCACCACTGAGCAATGCAACCGTGCACAGGAGAGACCTACAAACATTATTTAAATGTGGAGTTTCTTGGAGGTCTTTTGACTTGAAGAGTGCATTCAGCAAATGCAGAGTTACGCTTGGTGTGTGCCTGGGCTCCGTTCGAGAAGATCCAGTGAAAATAACATGCACCTTCTCAGAAGACGTGAGGGAAATGCTTAGTTCTCTGCAATTCTTTTAAAGTTTTCCCAACTCCTAATCCTTTCAGGATTTCTTAAAAGATGAGGAATAAAATGACACTTCACACATAATTTAACACAATTTTACACATGCTGGATGTTAGGAAAAATGCCTTCTCAGAAAGAGTGGCAAGGCATTGGCACAGACTGCACAGGGAGGTGGTGGAGTCACCATCCCTGGAGGTGTTTAAAAACTGTGGAGATGGATGTGGTCTAGGTCAGCCACAGGCATGGGTTGGTGATTGGACTAGATGAACATGGAGGTATTTCCAACCTTAAGGATTCTATGAAGTCCTATGGTTTCTGTTGTCTCACCAGAATTCTGTTCCGTAGCACTTTTGTCATACTCTAGCCATGAGAAACTCAAAGACAACAGATGTCTAGTAGCTTGTTTCTGACAATGTCATGTTGTCATTAGCTGTCCAACTCTGCTCAGAACACAAAGCAGCTGTCTATGCTCTTGGTTACCGTTGCTTCTTACCCTCTGTTGGCAATCACATGAGTATCTTCCAATCTGATCTAATATTTCAAAAAAACTCCTGAAAGAAAACCCTTGGGAATTATAGTCACTCATTTCAGTTCAGAATGATTTCCACATGATAAGAAGCATAAGAATATGCCAGAAAAACATCCTTGATCATTCATTAGAAGATCACAGTTGTGTACAATATTTGAAGACTGAAATTATGTTCTGAAATGTAGGGTATTTTCAGAGAATTTTGGACTAGGTCAAGGATTGCATAAGCTTATTTTCATTGCCTCCCTCATCTTGCTGGCACAGCCCTGCACAGAGCTGAGCCTGGAGAGTACAAGTCAGGTCAAGCAGGGCCAAGCGTGCGGGGAGAACGTGAGGCTACAAGGCAGAACCAGCCAGAGTGCCCTGCTCATCTTACCTGTGAAATCCAGGGGCCTTGGAGAGTGTAGTGCAAGTTGCTCTTTTTCCATCCTTTGCAGGCTTCAATCCCATTAGGACTGTGAAAGTCTACTTCATTATCCAGACATCTATTTCATTATGAATATCCGTCTAGACGTAAGAGAGATCAGAATACAGCGCTGCTCATGGCACAACGCTGTGACTGCAGCAAGCAAAGAGCCATGCTGTGGCCTCAGCTCACCTCTGCTAACTTGTATTTACAGAGAAAACCCACTGAACTGCAGAGCAGCTGAGAATTCCTAATTGCTTGCAAGAAGAAACTTCCTCCCAGAGACAGAGATGAAGATTTGACAGCACGCCTTTGATTTATTAGCAAGAGCAGGAATTTAAGATGTGTTGCCCCAGTAACAATTACTCTGTTTTCAAACAAACAACAAGTTTAATTAAAGAAGAAAGCAGATTCTGCTGCTGTAACACGCCAGAGGGTTTCCTGTGAAATTCTAAAGGCAAAAAAAAGAAGCTGCATGGGTTAATAGCTCAGCATATGCTTGAAAGCATTAGCACCATCTTGGAGTGGTATCTGTCAGCAGCAACACCGGTGAATTTCATTAGCTGATTTTTTTTTCCCCACTACCCATTTCACGAACACTTTTCATGAATTTATTAGGTGTTGGAGTGTGTGCTTAATTTCATGTCTATTTCCATGAATTTACTTACGTAAAGACTATCTTAAAAACAGTCTGTAACTCTCAGATATAGGCTTTTGATTTTGGGTGGTCCAGTGTGGGGCCAGGAGTAGGACTCAATGGCCCCTGAGGGTCCCTTCCAACTCGGGATACTCTACAATTACTAAAATATCATATACTATGGAAGAAAACTCCATACTGAAACACTTCTATGAATTATGATGATGAAAGCAAAGAGATGACTTAATTATCCTTGTAGAAATGAACTATTAGGAAGCACTCCCTTTTCTTTCTTTGGGTTTCCATCAGTAACTAAAAAACACTGAGAACTTTTTTTTTGTCTAGACTTTTTTCTAAGATAGTTTAATAAAAATTAACTTATTAAAAATCAAAATTTAAGCCCACAACAAGGAATTAAAAACTCCAACTCCCAGTTTTACTCATTCAAACCTATACCCAGTGGTGGGTATTGGCAAGCATGCATTGCACAGCTATTATTTTTGTTGAGTGTACAATTTAAAATAAAACATAGTTTGTGCTCATTAGATGCTTAGATCTATGAGAAATAAATATTGCAACAACAAAAATCTTCCCTTAGTTTCAAGTTCCTCTTCCCCATCCCAGTGCCACACATTTCACTTTTCAGAAAAGTACGGATGCAAACATCCTGCCTGAACAACTTGCTGTGATGTTGTGGCACATTGGAGGCAGCGCTAGCCATGTTTCCCACAGAGGTTTACCTTCACCCACTTGCACTGGTAGCTGGATTTTCTGCAGATCTGTTCCTTCAGCCATGGATGTATTGGCCTCTTGTGTTAATAATGGCTGCCACCTTCCTGATTTTATCAGCTTTTGTTCTTTATTATTTAAAATTACACCTCTAGAGGAGAGGTTGAATAAGGTTAGACCAACTGTACAGCTTTGTTTCACCCACCTCTAGATTCCTCTTAGCCTTTGGTTTCATCTCTCATTATAACCGTTCTGATTTTATTCCAGCTGCTATCAGCTGGAGTTCCTGCATTAACATTAATGGCTCTTAAAGCATTGAAGGATTTGAACAGATTGAGATTTTTTTTCTCAAATTCCATGAAGCAGAGTTGGTGGCATTTTTTTTTTTTTTTTTTTTTTGAAATCACCATATCTTCAGATCAGATGATGTAACAGGACCCTCAGGTTCATTATAACAATTATAATGCATCTGTCCCATTGCTTTGACTTCCTTTTCCCTCACGTTGTTACACATGTGTAAGGCTCTCTAGTAGATACTGGAAATACCAGTATCTACTTAAGTTCAAGAAGCGTTATTCGAGGACAACGGGTAATGTTGTTTGCCCATTTTGCACCTTGAGGACCAATGTTTTCCAAAAGCTAACATTTCTGAAAGCTTTTTCAGATGTTCAGAGCTAAGAGTCTGATTACGTCAGTTGCTGCTGTGAATGCCAAACGTTGCACGTTTAGCATTTCTTGAATCAAACCTCTGTTGTCTCAAATCGACAGCTCAGAAAATGAAGTTATTTGAGAAATTCTGAATGAGTTGCCCTCTGCCTTACAGGAACCACATGGCTTAAAGTATTTTATTCTCTCGGGCCAAAATCACAACAGCGTCCTTTCTTTTCCCTTGTGTCATTCGCTTCCAACTCACACAAGAAATGAAATCTCTTGTACCACTGTTGTCTTCACTAAGTGAAAACTACATTAGCTGCCTCTGTGCAAGAGGCAAAAGGTCTAGTGACACAAAGCATCATGCGTTCATGATCTGATTATCACTGAGAAGTCTCAGATTGAGGGAAAGATAAAGATACATCAGTGTCAGAGTGGAGCCCCCAGTCAGAATTAAGAATTTAATTGCAAACATTCTGAACGCTCACTTCCCCCCCAAATCTTTCACTCTATCTATAAAGCTGTTTCATTGCAAGAGACTCCTGCAATGCCTAAATTCCTAAAGTAAATTATTTGCCACAGGCATATGAAGCAAATCAATCAAGTGAAATACATCTGCCAGGCTCAAGTGAAAAAACTCTCTTGGCATAGCTCGCTATGGCTGATCACAGTAATCAGCAACCAGTAATAGATACGTATTTACGGAGACACGAATTAAGTGATGCTCCAGCACAGCTTCCAGCTTGTCCTCCATGCTGCAAATCACTTCTGCCCTCTGGCAGCAGTGGGAGCAGTCTACCCAAAGCAGGTCACAGCATCTGCACCTTCACTTTCCCTGTCAGCTTTCTAGAGGCAAGTGGCCTCATTTCCCCTTGCTCAAAGCTTCTCTGAAATCCTCTTTGCAGATCCACTCAGGTACCACATCTGGCCTTATTAACTCTTTTGCCTATCACCAAAAAGCTGAATTGCTTTGTGTTTTGTGTCACTTCTCATCGTGATCTTTCCTAACTGGAAAATGGAGAGATACTGGTATTCATCCCTACAAAATATTGAGTTCTACATCAGTTCAGGCTGTGATTTTAAAGATTTGCAAGACTCAAAGGAAAAACTTTTCATTCATTGGCCAATCTAGCAAGTTAATTAACACTTTTCTCAAACCAAGACAACTGGTTGTATGTTTCTCCATTTCCTGACTCCTTAAAAAAAGAAATCAAAACCAAACACACAAAATAAACAGTGAAACAAGACAATCTGAGTGCTAAATTGTGTTCTGCCTAGGTGCATCATGACTGAGCAAGAGGGGTATGTCAGAACCACCTCTAAGCAATGCAACACGCATACATATTAAGAGTTAACATAGCACACATAGAAGAGCTGTGCTGTGGAACACCAATCAGATATGTTGACTTCTGCATAGTTTCTGCTTTGACACAATTCTTCTTTACAAATAAGTCCAACAGGATTATTAAGTAGCATTGGGAAAATGCTCTTACCATTATATACCTATGATGGAAGAAAAACTCAAACCAGTTTTAGAGTTAAAAGTCCAGTAAGACCAGCTTCTTCTTTCAGGCAGTGCCCAAATGTACTGAAGATGCGGTACTTGCCCTCCTACATTCCTGTCTGTTCATTGCTTTACACATCTGCTCTGTTCTCAGTAGCTCCTGATAACCATTTCTTCCATATAATCGTGTTAACTTGCTTAAACTCAAAGCTTTTGGCACCCACCACTTTTAAATTACAGACCTTGCTGTCGTAAAGCATGCTATGCAGGGAAGAACTTTCACATCTTTTGAATTCACCCTTTAATTCTTGTACAGTAAGAAAGAGTGAATAATTTTTGTTAGTCTCTTTTCTCATGACTCATTATTTCAGACATCTTTATCATAACTCCCCAACTACTTATTTTCCAGGCTGAAGTATCCCTAAGTATTTAATCATCCCCTGCATTCAGTTTGCTCTGTACTCCTCTCATCTTTCTTGATACTTTTGGTAGTTCTACTATACTTGAAATGTGCAGGACAGCACCATTCAGAATATACAGGCATGCCAAGGATTTACACAATGACTTGTTCTCTTTCCCTTTTCTTGCTATTTTGACTACAGAGCTGATGTTTTCATGGTATTTTTACACCAATTCCAAGGTCTCCTTCCTGAGTCACTGCATCTATTTGAGAACCCATAGTCATGTATGTACAGTTTGGGTTGTTTTCTTTCTTGTGCATTATTTTGCATTCATTGACATTCAATTTCATCTGTTATTTTATCGCCCAGTCCCTCAGTAGCTGAGATGCTCCTGCAACTCTTTATAACTAGCTTTTGTTTTAACTTCCTGAATAATTCAGTATCAATAAATTTTTCAGTTTCCTATACCCTTCTTGATATTATTTATGAATATATTCAACCATATGGAGCTGGTGAAGTTTTACCACTAATCCATTCTGAAATCTGTCCGTTTATTCCCACTCTTTGTTTTCTGGCCTTTGAACACTTAAGAACTCAAATCCCCCTTTGCCTAAAGGCCACTTTGTTTCTTCAATAGCATTCAATGAGGTACCTGATGACAGCCTCTTCCAAGTTTAAGTGGGCTACACTAAACAGTTCCATCTTAATTATTAGCTCAGAGCTTGTAAAGTAATGTAACAGATCTGCAAGACATGACTTTCCTCTACAGAAGGATACTAGCATTATCTGCCCATAGGTCTAGTTATTCCGGATCTTGTCCGTATTGCAGTATGATAAACAACTTATTACATTCATTAAACTTGTGAAGATCCCTGGAGCTCCTACAAAATACAGATGTATTTGCCTCTTTCCAATTCTTTGATATTAAGGAGAATCAAAGTGATAGATTTCATGACACACATCTAGCTGTTCATATTTGATCTTTAGTGTTTTTGGCTAGTAGAATAAATCTACTAGCACAGCTTTAAATACTTGTGATGTACTTTCTATTGGCTCTTTGCTTTAAGTCAATTGATCCTTCTTTCTCAAGTTGTAGCATCATCTAGGTTGGAAGGGAACTTGAAAGCTCATTACTCCAGCCACCTGCTCAAAACAGGGTCAACGTTGGCTTCAGACCAAGTCACTCAGGGCTTCGTCAAACTGCCAAGGACAGGGATACCCTAGCCAACTGGACAACTGTGCCAACTGTTTGACAGATGCCTCAGATGAACAGCTTCAGCATTTACCTTCCCATTTTTGTTTTTTAAACCTTCCTCAGTTAGATACTACAGTCACTCCAAGCATTCTTTCCTCTTAAATTATGTCGAAAGTGAGCATACCACAGAGTGATGTATAAAAAACTTAGCAACATCACATATGCACTGCTCAGGTCAAGGGAAGCTTTTGTTTCATGTGTCTAGAAGTGACATCTGCATCACAGACCCTCCCAACACTTACATATAATTAAGTCTAATTACTATTGTGTTTTCTGCTCTTAACAGGCTGTTTTTTTCTTATGCCATTGTCATGTTGCAAGTTGGATGAACAAGAGGAAATTAACTACGGAATTTCAGTTGAAGTATATTCCATGTTAACCATATGATTCATTCATTATTGGTTTTTAATTCTCCCTTCAGCATCCAACTTGGGATATTCTATGATTTTGTAGTTTAGATAAACTAACTTGGCTATTATAAAAATCTTTTTTTAAACACATCTTCAAGTAAATGAGCCAACTGCTTCAATAAAGGCACAGTAGAGTAGTAGCCCATAAACACATTTGCTAGCTAGCTGAGGTGTGAACAGTGTTTATATGATTCACTATAATACTCTGTAAACTATAAGTATCCAGTAAAACACAGTGTCAGCAACAGCAGTACACTAAAATTCAAACTACAATGTGAAAATTCTTTCAGTCAGGCTTTTAAAGCTTGATTTGCTCCACTTCTGATATTGATTTATATGCCTATTCAATTCACTCCCTTGTACAATTTAGATGTGTAAGTCATGCTACATAAAGCCTTAATACATAATATGTATAGCACAATTAAGCTTAAAGCAATGGGGAAATCAGGAATAATTTCCCCAAGAGCACTACAGAGCAGAGAAATAAAACGGGCCATTTACCTTTACACATCGACTCTCTGTTAATAAGGTTCTTAGAATTTCGTAAAGGGAAGAACATGTATTTTACAGTTTTAGCAGATGAATTTTCTAAGAACATCTACTTTGTCCAAGCTGTTAAAACCAATCTTCTCATGTCTATTTATAGGAATTTAAAAAAAACCAAACAAACTGAAACACAACTACTAAGGAGTCCAAATGATTTTCAAGGTGGACCACTTGGCTAACTTAAACCTTTGTTTTCACATTAAGTTGCTAGGCTTCCAAATACTACCTCTTATATTCCACATCCAGAGTACTGAATCTTACAAGGTGCAAGCTTCCTCAGATGAGGGTAGCGAGTCTTTAATTGTAGAACTTACTCTCAAAGGTACGTGACAGGATGAACATATCTAATAACATTCAGACTCATACAGAAAGTTCTCCCAGTGCTGCAAGAGCAACTTTTCCTAATAATCCAACCGAGTTTCTGTACTTTGTCAATTTGACAGGTTAGGCAGATAAAAATAAAATTTGTGTGCTTGGTCTTAAGATTTGAAATAACCTGTAAAAACCTACAGCTGTGGTTGGATCAAAATTTAATGAAATCTCTTTTTGTTATCAGGATGACCAATCTTGTTTAAATTCTGTGAAGATCAATGGACACAATTGGCTTTCAGCATGTCCAGGAACCTGGCACAAAAATGCTGAAGCAGGTCCATATGCCAGATAAAGGTAGTTGTTAAAAGAATAGCCATAAAAATGAGTGACTAAATTGCTTGTAAATTCACAATTATGAGAACTACTTTGGGTATGAAGATGTAGTGAGTCCATTACAAATGGTTCAGCACTTTCTATAGCCTCACTAACAACAATATTGTTCTCATTCTTATACATATGTCTCTAGACTGCAACCATCTCCACCCTCGGTAACAAATATTCATAGCTTCCCAAGCCCGGTTAACAACTGAGATTTGCTATGCTTGAGATAGCTCCTATCTCACTTTGCTGCAATGAAAATAAGTAAATGAGTCACAGTACAAACTATACTCTACAGCCTTAGCAAGTTTTCATAAGAATTTCCCAGTGGGACCAGATCATCAACATCCTTTTCACACTTGGAACAAATCTATTTTCAGAAACATCTCAGCCTATTTGGTCATGGGAACTATTCATCTCTTGGTAAAACAGACCAATAGCAAGCCATCCTAAAAGCCTGGCTGAGGCCCAGAAAGAGGTTACTACAGTTCCCAGCTTATACTACCAGGGACTCTGCTAAACACACACGGTACTGGACGTATAACATCGACGTTGCTGTTGATTGCAGTCATAGACAGGAAGAAGAAACCAAACATTCTAGAGTATCACAGATGTAGACAACAAGAAAATGATTTTTCTTGCTAAAATAGCCTGGAAAACATACTTCTGGGTGTATGGGAGTGTTTTTATGCATTTGGAGTGTTTAGTGACATCTTTACTCTGATGAAAAGAGCAATGATTATTTTAAAGCTGAATATTTTACAGGCACAGTAATTTAATACTTCTCTTGGAGCCACACAAGAGGATTTTTAACGCTTCCATAAAGACTACCATGCTGTAGACAATACTAGTAACTAGTACTACAACCATGGAGGATATGATGGCAAGAAATAATTTTAACAGAAAAACTTCTGCTAAGAACTAATGTTACAAAATATTTTTCTTCTTGACCTTCTCTGAAACAAATTGCAACAATGCTGTATATCTACAGATTTTCTGACAGTTGTGTGTTTCTTTAATTTATCAAAACCTTTTAGAAACACTAAAATAAGACATTTGTGGAATATCCTCATAATGATCTGCTACTCCAAATGTACGAATTATCCATTAAATAAGGCAGTACCATGAATTCTAGATGTAAATATCAAAGACTTTAACTATGCATCTGTACTAAATAAGAAGAAAAGACGATCCAGATGAGCACTAGTATTGGTAGGTACATTTGTCCAAGCACACAAAAATCATCAAGTATCTCATGAAGATGGTTCACTTATTACCTGAAGATTATTTGGTATTTAATATGTCAGGAGCACATTTTCAAGTGAATTTATTTTAAACTATTATCATGTTTAAACACAAAATAAGATTAAATTGACCCAAATCAATTGAATTTTTGAATTAGTCTGAGTCATGTTATATTGTACAATATTCCCTTACATCCCATCTGGCATAATTTAGCCCTGCATGGCATAACAGCATGAGAACAACTATATGTATATCTCAGATAAACATCACCTAAAGAGCAATTACTATTTCAGTTTGTAAAGGCAGGCCAACAGGTAACAGGCAATGCAGACAGGCAAGCAAATAAAATGAGTTGTATGATAGTTTCTCTGTTCTCCAAATACCATTTGGTTTCTTACTTAAGTAGAAACTGGCAATCTGACAGAAAACTTAAATACTGAGAAGTCCCACACCAGCTACTTGCATCAAATGTGCTCTGAAGCACCTTATGAAGTCTAGATGTGTTAATAAAATGCAATAATAAATGTATGACTAATATAGCAGAATACATATCAACAGCAATCTGAACTGTGAAAATCCTTCAACTTTATCATTTCTGGAAACCATTTTGCTAGCTATCAACTATAAATGCATACCTCACTAGCAAACTTGTTGTCAGCATAGCTCCTATTCCTGCTACCTGCTAACCAGCTATCTCATGTGTGCTCATTTTCACAACATACTTGATTTTTTCTGAAGCATTGTATGCTGATCAAATCAGTTCGACTCAGGTGCGCACAAAACACATTAAAAGACCTCATCAGTTCTATGGTTTGATTGAGCATAAAAATGTTGCATGCACAAACTTGTCTAAAAACCTTTCAAAATATGTCCCTTGAGCCTTACGTGCAACAAAAGCCATGTCTATCACAACGGTATTAACAAGCAAAGCCCAACGTGTCTCCTGCAGATGTGAAGCAGAATAAATGCCTGCCATGGACATTTTGTATTAAACAGCTTGCAAAAAAGAAGTCTCATAAATCAAAAACAAAGGTCTCTACAATTTCAGCCTGCTACCAGGTTAAAGTTAATCCCAAAAACGTGTTGTTCAGCATTGTAGAGAAGTATTAAAATTATTTCCTCCCCATTCATTTCATTCTATTTATTATAACATCTGACTGGGATATGGTCTCAAGTCCCAAACTCTTTTTTAAATGCTTTTCTTACATTTAGGATGCTTTTCATAAAAACCTTTTCAACAGCGAATATTTTCTCAGTCCTCACTATGCTACCAGCATCAACCTGTGCTCTCCACAATGACTATACCGCATATATATGTAACCCTTTTAGAACACAAGTAATGTGATTTAATTTCTCTTCATTTTTAACTATCAATGCTTATTTTAAAGGAGCTGTTGCTTCTTTGAACTTTGCAGATGAAGAAAGACTCTGATACCTTGTCAGCTCCTCCCACAAGTAGTCCTTGAAGTTCATACAGGCAGTTACTATTTCCTTCTTCAGAAGTGCTCTTAAGACTCTCAACTGTATCAACAATAGCCGCCAACATGACAGCTAGAGAGATGAACTGCAAAGGTTTGCGTTAGTTTGCCTAAATATCAAAGGCTACAGAGAGCAAAAATACATGTATAAACCTATAAAGATTTGGAAATACTTAAAACACTTTTAGGAACAAATTTGATAAAGACTATTAGATTATGTAATCCAGTTCACTACTATTGCAAGAAAACTCATTGCTATTTCCATCACAACAACTGTGTGTGAAACCCCTTAAGTCTGTTAGAATTGCTGAAAGCCAGAACATTGTTCTGCAGCATACTTTATGTCACCGAACTTACTGAATTGCAAGTTGCTTGCTGAATTCAGACAAGTATTTGACACAAGGATTACCAGTTCCTGGACTTCTTCCTCTAGTTTCAATTAGTTTGGGGAAATTCACACATACACTTACCACTCATTTGGACAAGCCAAATATACCAGCACAACACTGCTAAGGGTGAGCAGGATGCCAGGGTTACAACGTAACTATGCAACTCCTTGTCTCTGAATATTAATTTATCAAAACATGCAGTATGAACTAGTAGAGCTTATAATACTTTCAAAAATTCTGACTCTTTCACTGGTAAGAAAAAGTAATTTTTTTTCAAGTTCAATTCACATACTGCTCTCGTTTATGATTAAAACTTTATTCAAAGTTATTAACATAATTATCCTATTTACAAATCAGTTAAAAACAGAAATGCAAGTTAAAAACATTTACAAGTAAAAGAGTAAAAACAGTTTAAAGTTTTAGACATAACACATTAAAAAAAATAAATCCTTCCTATTTTTCCTTCCTCCAGGTATACTACATTGGTATTATCTATCCAAAATTGAGATGTTATCTAAGAATAAGCTGGCATCCTAATGCTGAACAGAAGTACACTAAACATATTTCACAGTATTAATACTATAAAATTTCAGTGAAAAATATTTAGCAGGACAAAAGAATTTGTATCTTCTCTATCATGAAATTATTAGAAAATTGAGCATAGGTAAACAATTAGAGGAACTTGAAAAATTACAGCACCACTAATTCCCTTTTAAGTCTTGCATCATATCAAGTCTCAATCTTCTAGTCATACTTACACAGAGAAGCTCACAAAAATTACAATGTAAGGTATACCATCCACTTCTAAATTCACAACTTCAAATAATATTTCATATTCATTTGCTATTATACTGAGGACATTTGTAAGCTTCAAATAGGAGACAAAAAGCAGATGTATTTTATTTTAAAATTTGATAAAATACACATTTCCAGTAACTGGGTCTTACAAAATACTGCATTACTGAGAGAGACATCTTTAACAAAATAATTTACAAGAGGAAAACAAAAATCACTGTTCTCACTTGCTTTCCATCAATCCCATTTGAAATATGGATGAAGTCAGAATCTAAATCCTATTTCTTTTCTTGCAAACATGAAGCAAAAGGCTCTTGGATGTCCGTGATTTAACACCAACTGCTACATTTCCCTCAGAAAAGCTTCTAACAAGGTTTCTTGGCACATCCTGTTCTCGATTCAGGCTCTTTGTTTTAATTCCTAATGAAGAAAGACAAATTATTACATACAGAAGACATTCATCCAGTAAACAAAATTTGGGCTACCTGGATCTCCTTTTCAGAGTACGCCTAAGATTTCTGACATACACTGTTAGCCCTTACTAAAAGGCTGATATTGATATGCAAAATGTGTAGTCAATCCAAGCTCAGTAAACCAGGTTTGCTATTTGCTTAGCAAGTCCAACAATACGACCCTCAACTTACACATGGAATGTTACAAAAAGAAAAAGGCACAGTGATTTGAAAAATATAGAAATGTCCCAGTTTTCTTGACCCTTAGCGCATACATAGCAAAACTGAAAAATTAGCATTTCATCATTTGAGAACCTTTATATTCAATTTGGATGCTACTCTTCTTGCTAGAGATTTGATTTCATCCTTCTCCGGTAATGCATATTTTTGGCAGTAAGGAGTACTTTACGTTCAGTTAAACTTTGAAAATAAAAAATATATTGTCCATTTCAGAATTTGGTGCCTTGTTACATAGCTTGTTAATAATGCCAGTGTACTGATTGATTTTGCTAAGTTTAGTGAAAAAACGAACAACAAACTGGTACTGATGCAACTGTGTATGCACTTAGCCAAATATCTAACTATTGGCTAGGCAATGCTTAGCCTCAGATTTAAACTTATTAGAAAGCCATAATATTTTATGAATGGACAGTAACACATACTCATATCTAATTGTTCTCCCACAGCAGTTCCTACCTAAAAAGAAACTAAACGCTGACAAACTGGGGTATTGCCAGAGAGAAAAGCTACACGACTGGTCTACTGCAGGTGTCAAAAAAACAGTGTCATGAACTCAGAAAGGCAGAAATTTTTGGAAAGTTGAAAATAAAAGACCTTCATGCACCTCACCTGAAAATATTATTTACAATTGATTTTGTTACAATACATGTATATACCTCTGACAAACTGAGGTTATTGTAAAAAACTTCCATAGAATACCATATGATACTATTATAAACCATGTCTGGAGCAAAGTAACTCCTAAACAGTGCTTTAATTTTTCTCATTGACTATTGCATTGATCCAAAATAGTGCTTAAGTATGCATTATAGAACACTGATCTCTTTGAAAACAGTGCAGAATCAAAATGAAGCAAACAGTAAAGAACTGGTATCAAGTTTTTAAATTATTTTAGTTTTTGATGAACTACAACTGGCAAAAGAAATTAAAGCTGCAATAGATTTCTAACTTCAACCAGCACAGAAAGTTTTTGGTGGCAGTCCTTAGCTCTTGTGAGAAGGTTTTCTTCACCAAGCTTGCAATAATATTGAGATTTCATTAGATACTAACCAGTTAACTGTTAAAAAAACGTTAAGAATTTTATTTATTGTTAAATGCATGGATATATTATCCAATCCAATGGCTTAGCATACTGATCAAAGAAGCACGTGCTGCTAAATCACCAAAACTACGTGCATTAATCTTAAATTTGATCCACCTATAAAAACTCGATTGCCAACACAGTGTTCTGACACTTACCTGACGTTTTGGGTACTCTCAATACTCTGTTGTTGTTTAACAAAATCTCTTGTCGAACACGTTTTGGAGAAACTGGGTCTTTCAGATTACCTAAGCCAGCATTTGATGTAGAACTGGAAAAACAGCCAGAGATTTTGCTCTCAGTCAAGTGATTAAGCTATATTACAGCAAATTTGTCCTTGCAATATGCAAAATACATTAAATAGTATTATCTAGTATTGGTAGTTCACAACCAAATGCAATGAATATACTAATTTCTCTATGATGTTTATATATGGGAATGATTCCTCTTTTCTTCCTCTTTTAAAAAAAATTGAGAAGAATATTTCAGCTGTGAAAACAAGACTTAATGTTGCTTAATTTTGAAGTGAAGAACACATGATATTACCTTCTGGAAAACCACAGAAGTCAGTTTGATGGTCATTGCACACCACATGATTACATTAAGAAACAACTTTAACTTAGGTATGATACCTCTGAAGTGACTTGTTCAAGGAATTCACATTGGTCAAACTTTTTATTGCTACGGTAGTTGTTCTATAGGCTCCAACAGCAGTGGAGGGGGTGGCTTCTCTACTTTTCAGAGAAGCTGCAATAAAGATGTTATAGCTTCAAACTCACTAAGAAAAAGAACTGTATTTTATCCCTTTTAATATGATGGAATTAAAGTCTACAGGGAAAAATATGAACCTATTTGTATTCTCAGCCTTATATGCTTACCTCACTTCCGTCCCTGGTTTCACTCTTGTAAGACCGCCTCATAAACAAGTTTATTCTATTTGTGTCAAAGTTTCTGTGCTTTCTCCATCCCTCTAATGGGATTGTATTATCTCTATTTATAGTCATTTAACTTGTACTAGCTCTTTTAATAATTTTCTGAAAATATATAGCAAGCAGTGAAGAACAAGGTCTGCCCTGTATCTGTCCTAAGATCTAGTCACTTTACTGCTTCTTGAAACAGCATTACAATCTTACTTGCCTAAGCTCTATTTAGTAAAAACAGACTCTGTAATCTGACTGACTCATCTCCTAACAATAGGACCATTTCTAATTATATTAACAGCATAGAGAATGTCTGAACTCTATATTCTTATTTTCATGTTAGTAGGAGATGAACAAACAGAGTGAACAAATGCGAACAGATAAAGCATGAAAGAGAAGGGGAAAAATAACAAAGATGAATTGAAAAGAGGATCTTTGATAAGAAAGGAGTATCTTTTTTTCTATGACAAATAAGTAGCTTTCATTCCTTCTCTTCATAAACACCAAGCAAAAGCCATAAAGAGTTTTAGTTTAAGTAAAGAACACTCCTGGAGCCTATCTTAAAACATTTGCCTTAAGATCAGAGAAAGCAGGCCCCAGAAGTTCAGTTACTCTTCCTTAAAGAGAACTGAGGCAACAAGCTCAGGTTCAGAGAGCAAATAATTTATTTCATTAAACTTGTAACTGTCTGAAAAATTGGAAGTGCATGACATGCCTCCTTCCTTATTCCAGAAGGAAAGTATTTAACAAGGTAGTAACAATTAAAATGAAAATATGAGATTGTATTTTATTCTTCCAGAAAAAAATTTCTATTTCAAAGATGCTAATAAACCAAGAGAGTGCTATAGGTTTCTTTCATTTCCTGAGATACAGCTGTAGAACTTGTTTCTAATGGTCTTGAAACTTTTTTAGAAGACCTATTAGGTGGCAGCTCCACTGGCTGTGTAGCAGAAGGTGACTTACACTAAGATCTATTAAAAAGTTGTATCAATTTTTGATCTTCTGAGGAAAGAAAAGGGAGCTGTTTCATCACAACAGACCTGACAGGTTACCCTCAAATACATTAAGAAATTTTAAACAAAAACCAAAAATAAGCAGTACAATTCCACTTTGTTTCTACTCAGTTGCAGCTTTTCTGCCACTCCCACCAAACCTCTTTCCAGGTCTAAACACAGAACTGATGAAATGGGAGTTTTTTTTTCCAGAACAAACCACAAGAATGAAGTAATAATAACTCAGAGTGGAAGTGAATTATTAGAAAAACAAAGGAAATGACCACGAGTATTGTCAAACATTCTTTCCACTTTCCATTCTGGCAGTCTTATGTCTTCCAGCTAAAGCACAACATTTCCAAAAAAATAGATTTTTGGATGATGACAGAATTTCCTTTTTTAAGAATTATATGATATTTTTCTAGAGTCAACAGCAGATATGGAAGATATGTTGGTTTGTACTTATTCTAGTAAAATAACAGAAACCTCTAAACTAAAAGCAAGCTGAAAACCATTTTTTCTCAATTTATCGAGAGAAAATTTGAATTGTCAAAGATTTGAGTCAGAACATCTGATATGCAGATTCAGATGACTTATATAAGATGCTTTTGAATTTGAAATAACACCAAAACTGTAGTAAGACAAGAGAAATGAATATAAACTCATTTAAACAGAATTGCAGGAGTTAACTTTAACTTTATGTAACACTATAATGTGATGGAAAACACAGCAATGACAGCGGGGTAGCAGAGTCCCAGGCTGCAGCAAGAGAGGAAAAACCCAAGTGCAGCAGCCACAGGAAAAAAGCTGCTCACCTTTGGAAGCCCTCAGTTAGGCAGGGATCTCCAGCAAGATACCCTCACCTCTACTGCCAACCCTTAAATGTTAAGTCTGGGAAGGGATGGAACCTATCTCTAGCTCTTCTGGTCACTCAGATGCGTTGCTTGCACCTGAGCTCCCATAGGCTGGCCTGCCTTCCCACCAAGTGCTCAATCATTGTTTCAGGCCATGACTTAGCATTTCTGCAACACCTTACCTTAATATCTTTCGTTTTCTCTCAGCAGCTGAAGTCATTGCCATATACGAGGGCTTCTCAATTACTGAAGCAGGATTTTTGTTTTTCAAGGAAGCAAGACCAAGCCTGAAATCAAATGATTATACTCTATGAAATCTATTCTGGATAGAAGGCAAATAAAACTGCTCACGTTATCCTCATTTCTTATTACTAACATATCATTGATTTCAAATAATGGCAGAATTGTATCTGATACTAATTAAAATTGAAGGTTTGATTTTCAAAGCATTAGTTAATTATACTTGTAACCTTTACATCAATGACAAAAGATACGTTCTTAAAAAATAAATAGTATTAAAATGTTTGGGAAATAGAAACAAAAAAACAACAGAAAATTCCTTGCCCAAATAAATGGAAAAATACCTTCGAAGAATGCTATTGCTGCATGGTTGTGACTCCTTTGCAGATGAGTCAATAGAAATTCCATTTGTTTCACCTGCTCCTTCACTGAGAATTACTGTTGAGTCCATTCTATCTTCGTCACACTCTAGGATAACATCACACATAGAGTCTGTAATAGTGGGCTTTCTCAGCTGAATACCTATATTACATTCATTTGTTTCCTGAAGGCCTGCCAGGTGTAATGCTTGTTTTACCACAGTCTGTGAACAGCTGCTTTGTATTGTTTTTCTGCAAGATTCTGGTGTATATACAATAGGCTGAATTTCCTTGCTGAGAGAATCCTCCAAATGACAGAGGCTGTAGTGCTTGGATGCAGCAGGACTCGGAGTTTTGACTGGAGAGTCCATTAGCTTTCGCCTAGTAGGTTTCTGTGGTGGTACTGCAAATTCCACTAGTTGTGTATCTCTCTTCATTTCTTGTGATGGTGTGCCAGAAGTTGAACCTGTGCAACGGTCAGCAGTTGGTTAGCACATTCACCTACATTTAGGCACCTAAATAATACTTTTTCCCTTCTATTCCCTTCTGAAATATGTTTATTAGCAGAAGATATTAGCATAAGTTATCAAAAGTACTATTTATTTCATCTACATATTAATTAGATCATGTAACTTTTATTATTTCTAATGCAGCATTGTCCAGATGGCAGCATTTGTTCTGTGGCACTCCAAGTATTATAAATATGCATAGACTGATATAGTTAATCCCAGAGATATTACAAGTAATCACAAGCAAGAGATGAGACATTACAACAGGGAATGGAAGAGTAAGAGTATTGAAAATGACAGCATTACCATGACAACTCTTAAATTAAGATGGTATCATCACAGTAATCTACAGCTGCCTCCTAAACATGGCAGTTTTTTCCTAGCAATTATCATGCAGGAGAATGAGCAATTATTATACAAGAATAAGACCGAACCTGTTAGAGGGAAAGAAATCCTTTAACATTGCAAACGAAGCAGTAGTGTTTTAGAAATAGACAAAGATAGCAGTTTTCTGAGTTTTGTTAATCTTGATATACCTACTCCAGAAAACTAAACTATTAATTTAAACAACTAACCCAAACACACTCAGAAATAAAAAGCTAAGCAATACAGCACCAATTGGCCATTCTATATACTGATTTGTAGCATTTTTCAGGAAGTGTCACAACATTTTTTATTGCCACCTACTTGAAAACAAAAGCAATCTTAAGAGTAAAAGGTCCTTCTTTTATTCAAGGTTTCAGTGAAGGAGACTGATTTCAAGACAGAGCACTGTTCAAACAGCTAGGCTAGCAGTGACTTAAGTCAACCACATGTAGTTAAAAGCAGAAAATTAAGCGTCAGGGAGGGAGAAAGCGAGACAGACACACAAATCAAGGGTTGAAGAGACCTGCCAGAAAACAAAGTGCTTCTATATGCAACTTCACATGAATAGAACAAGGAAAAGGCCACCATCCTTAAACACTTTCATGGACTGGCCCCACTTCAGCCTGTAGCCACCATATCAATCAGTACCCCTTTCTGCATTGCCTACTACATTCATAGGAGTAACTAAAATGTAAAAAAACATTCATACTTTTAAATTGCTCAAAGTTAATTAGGAATTAACCATAGTATTCGTTTAACAGTGTTAAAAATACAGATATTTATTTGTCCTAAAACTCCATACTCTTTTTGCCCCAGAATGAGAATTAGTTCAAACTCCTCAGAATGCCTAACTTCAGTTACATCATTCATTAATGTGCTATTTTAGTAGCTCAATAATAATTCTCTGAAGAGGAGAAAAATTGATTCAAGATACCGCATCTACCTCCTACCTGCCCAAGTTTGATTTCTTACAGAAGTGTGAATGAATCTTTCTCTGACTGTTGACCACTTCTCATTACTGGTGTAAGCCACAGTTAAAATCCAATCTACTATAGACAAGAGGCCTTAAGAATACCATTTATTTAAAACCACATTTGAGCCTTTTCCCCAGTATATAAGAGCCTCACTGAAGAAAAGCATTCAAAAGGAATATCCCAGCATCTTTAAAAAAAAAAAAAAAAAAAAGACATTTCCTAGGCAGTCACTACATACTTTGAAACTAGACACAGCATATGATAGGCGCTTCATGACCATTTAGAGATGATAGCCAATTAGAAGATATAAATCAGAGCTGTGAGGAAGTAGAGGAGGATTTAAAAACTACCATGAAGCCTAGACATGTTCAGTGAAGATGGAATAGGTAGTACCAAAGCATGTCAAAGCAGCAAGTAAATTAGATGTATAGACGGCACAAATCTATTCTATATCACCAACATTTAATAGTGAAACCATGTAAAAAAAAAAAAAAAAACATTTATGCCACACTCAAGGGCTCATTTTCAGTGAAAATGTTTAAATAGAGAACAATCTTAACCAACAATTCCTAAACAATAAAGTAGGTTAAGTGAAGCTAAGCTACTTAGGACATGAATTTCACAGACAATTACATGAACAGTTACAATTCTGTTATGATGTTTTCAGCTTTAAAAAAAAAAAAAAAGGAAAGTTCAAGCCTGAGAAAATTGCTTGACATGAAATAAATGAAATTTGAATATTTATGCATGTGTGCACACATTACAGATTGTCTTGTTATACACAATGTATGCAAGGGATTTTTTAATAAAAGGAAAAAAGATGTATATTTTTAATATTATATCTTATCTTAGCCTAATGTATTGTCAGTATTCACCAGATGAAGTGCAACAAAATGTTGAGACAGTAACTTGATTGTAATTTGTGACACTATCAACAATGTTATGCTTCATCAATTTGCTTGATTAATCAACAATGCTATGCTTCATTAATTTGCTCTCTTCAATTTTGGTTTTCTGAAAGAGTACAATTTTCTTCTCCATAAAAGATGTTCAATATCAACATTTCTCTTCCAAAATTTTTTTCTGGTCACCACAAACAAAAATAGATAACAGAATATCTTATATTCTTAAATAAAATAAAAAGAAATCATTATATAATGATTGCAATTTAGACTTTGAAATAACTATCCATTAGATGTTTTAAGACAGATTTTAAAATATTCATTTATTAGATTTTCCTCCTGCTCATATGCATCTGTAAGAGCGTGTTTCGGGAAAAAGAATGGTTAGAATTCTCTTTTTCTGCTGTTGCATTATGACGGAGTTTCCAGTTTCAGAAAGTTTGCTTACTGTAAGACAGTGAGGTTTTGCTAATGTCCTAAAGGTACTAGGAAGGAAGTCTGATGGGGAAACATTTTGGTGAGAGTGCCAAGTTTTAGAAGCTTCTCCAGGACTGAATACTGGAAGCATTTTTAATACTGGAAGCATTTTTAAATTAACGGTAAATGCAAGCATTTAAACCATGAATGAGATAGGTAAAGAACATAGAAGTATTGCCAACATTAATAATTTCTTGAATTTCATCATAATAAACTGTAGTTCACACTGTAATACATTTACATTAATAGACAATCGCAACAATTCCACATAGGGCAAATATAAGCCAGTCAAAATCCAGACCTATTTTTAAAATCTAATTATTTCTGGAATTAAACTCAGAGCAAGAAGTAGTTTAAAAAAAATAAAAGCCTTGGGCCTTTTTTTGCCAGTTAAGTGGAGAACATATAAAATATTCAAGAAAAGTCCCTTCTCAAAGCTTCTTGTGAAAGCATTAAGTCATTCCTAAAAAAGTAAACAAAAACATTACTAGCAACATCTTCTCTTCTCCAGGTTCAACAAGGCTGCTTCCTCAGCCTTTCTTCACATAAGAGGCACTCCAGACCTCTGATCACCTTTTTGGCTTGCGGTCCACCTCTGGACATGCTTCAACTGCTCTATGTCCTTTGTTTCTTGAGGGCCCCAGATCCAGATACAGTTCTACAGATGGGGCCACATGAGGGCAGAGCAGAGGGGGACGGTCATCTCCCCCTTCCTGCTGGCCACATCTTTCGATGCTGCCCAGGCTACTGTTTGTCTTCTGCAAGTGCATACTTCTGGTTCATGTCCAGCCTTTTGCCCACCTGGACTCCCAGGTCCTTCTCTGCAGGGCTGCTCTCAATGAGTTCTTTTCCCAGGCTGTACACATAGCTGGGATCATCCAGACCAAGCAGTCCAAAGTACAGTACCTTGCACTTACTCTTGTTGTTGAACCTCACTACATTCACTCACTTTCCAGGCCTGTCTAGGTCCCTTCTTATATTCCTCAGCTTGACCAGCAGATGCCTGTTCAGCCATGCTAGTTCCCTGCCTCCTCTGCAGGATTTCTTATACAAGGGGATAGAAAGCTTGTGTTATCAGAAATGCATCCATGTAGGGCTGCCAGCTCTGTTCCATTCCTCTAACCCAGAGAACAGCTTCCCAAGGGTCCCACCCAATAATTCCTTAATCAGCCAGAAGTTCACTCTTCTTACTTTCAGGGTCCTTACTCTGTTCTTTGCCAGGCCCATCTTCCTTGAGATCACAAACTCAACTAGAGCACAGTCACTACAGTCCAGACTACCTTCAGTCTTAAACTCTTTAATGATCTCCTCTGCATCAGTGAGCACTAAGTCCAGTACCGCTTCTCTGGTTAGTTTTTTTAATACCTGGACCAGAAAGTCATCCTTAGCACACTTCAGTCTCCTGGGTTACTTACAGCCTGCCACATTGTTTTCCCAGGAGACATCCAAATGGTTGAAAGGCCCCATCAGGATGAGAGCCTGTGAACATGACACTTCTTGTAGTTGAAGCAAGAAGGCACCGTCCACAGGCTTCCTGTGATCAAGTGACCTACTGCAGAGCCCAACCACCAGATGTCCTTTATTCATCTGATCCCAACCTGTTTGTGGCTCTTTCTCAAAGGCAGCTGTTCAAAATCTATCCATTTCTTAACACATAGACATTCCCTGGGGTGGGGTGGATGTCCTATGTCTTCTAAAAAGCTTGTAGTTCTCTATCATAATGTTCCAGTGGTACAATTCATCCCACCACATTTCTGCAATATCAATTAGGTCATAGTTTTCCAATTCTACTGCAGTTTCCCAGCCCTCCTGCTCTACTTCTCATGCTGTTTGCATCGGTGTAGAAGCACTTCAGCTGGGCTGTTTGTTGACATTACCTTCTTAGAGGAGCTCCTCCACATTCCTCTGGGACAAATCTGAGATTTTTCCCAGCTGCCTTCTTAAGTTTTACAGTGTTCCCTGGCCTGCCTCTATCACTTAGATGTATTTCACAGAATCCTTAGAGTTGGAAGGGGCCTTTACAGGTGACCTAGTCCAACTCCTCTGCAATGAACAGGGACACCTACAGCTCGATCAGGTGCTCAGAGCCCAGTCCAGTTTCACCTGATTATCTTTCAGGGATGGGGCATACACTACCTCTTTGGTCAATCTGTTCCAATGCTTTACTACCATCATCCTAAAAACCTCTTACATCCAAACTTCCCTGTTCTAGTTTCAAACCATCTCCTTTTCCTAGCACAACAGATCCTGCTAAAGAATCTGTTCCCCTTCTTTTTTATAGCCCCATTTAGATACTGAAAGGCCACTACCAGGTCTCTCCAAAGCCTTCTTCTCTAGGGTGAACAGCCCCCAACTCTATCTGTCCTCAAAGGGGAGGGGAGGTGTTCAATCTCTTGGACCATCTTTGTGGCCCTCCTCTGGTTGTGCTCCAACAAGTCCATGTCTCTTCTATACTGACATAATATATCCAGATATCCACATCTGTATGAAGTACTCCAGAATGAGTTCTCACCAGTGCAGAGTAGATGGGCTCACCCTTCCCAGACTGAAATCTAGTTTAAGGATAATTGTCATATTTCTTTATACATATTATTTTTCTTACCAAATTCACTCAATTTAAAAGTATAAATCATCCTCAACTGAGCAACAACCACCCAAACAGTACGAGGTGGCTTTTGTCATTAACTTCTTTTACTACCTGTTTCAAAAGACTACTTAGAAGAACAGATTTATCAGGAGAAAACAAAGTAGTATTAGACATTTGCAGAAATGCAAGCTAATATGAAAAACAGAATGCAGTATTTACAGAACATGAGTAACAGCAAAAGCGAGTAGAAATAGTGACAAGAGAAATGATAAATTTGGCTAGATCTAATTGATGCAAAGGACAAAGTAATGGCCAAGACCTGACTTCTGGAACTGATGTTAATACATGCATATAGGGGGAATATTTCTGGAAACATTCTAAATTAAGTCTGCCAGGTTGTTCTGCTAAAGCAAAATCAAATATTAATGCATTCATTTCAATAAACATTTCTGAGCAACCAATGATTGATCCAATTACTATACTAATCATACATTTTGATTCCTCTAAAAACTGACTGGTGGAATTCCGCATTGCAAATGAGGTCAAGTGAACAAATTTCATTTATTTAATCTCCTTGTGACCCAAAGGCACCTCACTGTGAAGGTGAGTTTTACAATTGTTTTGCAGAAAAAAAGAAACAACCCCAAAAAACAGAACAGCTGTGAACTTAAAGGCTAAAATTCAGGCTGTGTTGTTGTGGGTCCCAATGGTCAGGAATACTATCTTACATCGCATGAGAAAAATTCTCAGTCATACAGGACAAGTGTGAAAAAGCTGTTCAATATATGAAGAATCATTCCTATATACAAGCAGCATGCTTTTTGAATTTTTAATGATTCTCTTCCTACATACAACTACATCCCAATTTTTCCTGTCATTCCATATAATAAATTGACTTCACTTTTGGATGTTTGTCACTGGGGGAAGTAATGGACACTTTTTTTCCTACTGTAAATCAATTTCATTCTCTCATTGCTAATGTAAAGTAAGGCTTCCGGAAATGGGATGCTTGAAACAATGCCAAGATCCTTCCTATTCACAGAAATAACTGCAAACACCAATCATAGCTTTCCACCCATCAGTTCATGCTCTGAATTTGTATGGCTCCATTAAACAAAAACAGAGTCTAAATCCATTTTAAAATGAGGTTACATGGTTTTCCTATTGTGTACTTAATTTGATGGAAATGGTTGAGTTGCTCAAAGTTGCACATTTTAGATTCACAAAAAAAAACAATTATACATTATAATTAAGGTTAAAAATAATATGAGTGAAAACTTAGGAATGTACATTCATAAAATAATTGTTTTTAAAAGATCTTACCTATTAGTAGAGTATATAAGTATGGTTAAGATATTATGGAAACACCACGTTAAGGCTTCAAAATGAACATAAGCAAGAGTAGACATTCTGAACTTAATGAATTTTCAGTCACAGAATAGAATCATGTAATCATTAAAGTTGGAAAAGACCTCTAAGATCATCTAGTCCAACCATCAACCCATCCCCCCACTATGCCACTAAACCAGTCATGTTATAGGTGTTTTTTTTTTTTTTTTTACTTAAGAAAACACAAACTACCAAGGATGTATAATCAAGTAATATAGAAAATGAATAAATTCAGTGGGATAAATACTTGCAAGTATTCTTGAACAATCTGCAATTAAATCAAAATGTTTCATTTGGGAGTAAATTTGAAGCTATTTCATGTTGTGTTCAAAAATCCTGGAGTGGTAAAAGAAAAATAAGTACAGTCAGAAACTAGAGACAGATTTCTCTTATATCCTGTACAAAACATTCCTTGAAACATTATACATACAATGCGTTAAATATGAAAAGTTACATAAACTGTGGCAAAGCCTACCAGCTTTAATTAGTTATTGCTGAAAATTAATTATCTTGATAATTTGACCACAGGAACATGTTGAAAGAATAGCTAGACTTTTGATCTTGTTCTTTCCCCCTATAGCTTTATAGTATTTAAAACACAGGAGAGCTTTTCCATATAAGAAAATCTTTATTACTTTAAGTTCTATGCGTTACTAGAATTCAGCTTAAATTATGTCATTTTTAAGCTCCTGATAGAGAGAAGGATCTTTTAAGATTGTACCAAAAACGTTAGACAATGAAGTAAACTTATTTTGAATTTCTTTTCCAAAACTTATTTCTGTGAGACACCTTGAAAAAGATCAAGAATAAAAATCCTTACTTTGACCTTTAGCATCTTTTTTTTTTTTCTTTTTGATTCTTTTTTTAAGTCATTTACTAGCTTGACTTACTTCTCTAGGATCAGATAACGGAACACAGTTAATGGAGTAACCCATAAAACTTAAGGTCTTGCTTTCATAACTTGATCTACAGAACTGATTCAGCTGCATTGGATTTCTGGAGACAGTGATTATAATCCAATAAGTTATCTGACTTAAAGTGCTCCAATTTATGAGAAAACACTCATCAACAATTAATTTGCATTTCAAAAATGTCATGGTTCCCTCCAGAATAGCTGTCAGCAAAAGATGAATGTATCACTAAAAACTGAGTTCCTGCAATCAGTGCCTCGTGCTTTATGATATGCAGAATTAAGCGGTTTCCTTTAAGCACAGATGCTTGTGTGTAATGTTATTCTGAAAATGTATTTTTGATACGTAAATATGGATAACGCACGGATACTGCATACATCCTTAGAAACCTCAGCAAGTATGTAATAATTGACTCCATAAACTTATACTGAAGATAAATTAATATTTTCCACAAATATTGCATACTTTTTTTTTTTTAAAATTAGTCACTTTTTTTTTTTTTTTTTTTTTAAAAGTATCGTCTCCAAAAACCTTTGTGCAAATGTAGGTTCAAGAAAATTCATCATATTCGTTCTCAGCTGACCTAGCACAAACTCTTCCTTTGCTATCGACCCTTCCCTTCCACTATAGAAGCATGTTTCATTGGGACGAATCATTTAATTGCCACCTAGTAGCTTGTCTAACCTTTTCTCCACAATTACTCACTTGGAGTATTTCAGAAGTCCCTTCTCCAAATAATGTATTTATTTGAAACAGAAGAGAAAAATAAAAATCACTGCTCCCTACTTGCACTGTAGAAAATAAGAATAAAATCACAAAATATTAACTGTTTTGCTCCCTCCCCCTGACAAGCTGAAGTCTGTGCAGTTATGTTATAGGTAAAATATGGATTTTTATACAAGAAAAATAACTGCTGTGTAACACAGATATATATACACACACACATATATATATACACATGTATATCTGTCTGTGTAAAAACACTGCTTCCTTCCCAACATCTTAAACAAGTGATAAATAATAAAACATCAGTGTGCTAAACGTGTGGGGGGGATCTGTAAAAATCTTCCTTTTTATTTGTTCACTAAGATCTTAGGTCAGCTCCTGCTAACATTTGCCAAGCGTACTTCTGAAATGACAAAAGGGAGAAGGAACCGGATCCCTGAATAATTTACTTCATCTTTAAAGGAAAAAAATACTACATCCTTCCTACTTCTGATTGGGATGCTGCCTTTCTACTACTTCACATTTTCCCATACTAATGTGGTTTTTTTCTGATTTATGGTGTTTTTTTCTTAATAGTTTTAGTAGTTTCTTTCTGCAAGAGAGAAGTTATTTCCATAGCATAATATCAGGTAATACTTCAAGTATTTTTCAAGTGAACTCAAACAATTGAAGAAGAGCTATTTCACTGGATTTATTCTGTGCTTCACTGGAAGTTTTAAGTCACTTTATTTCCAGCTGAAATGGATTACTTATTTTCCACCCTCACTATCCAACATGTAAGAAATGACTGTATAAACACTCGTGATATTTTAGGAAAGAGCACAAAGATTAAAATAATGTAAAAATTATAGATATGTTAATAAGCATTTTTTTTTCTAAACAGAGTAATCCATTTTAGAACTTTAAAAATTCCATTATGCAAAGTCAATTCTCATTTCAATTCCAACTCCATTTCAAATGTCAAGTTCTCAATACAGTGGTACCTGGTAGAAATTTTTATCCTGTACAGTTATGTCTACAAGCTTTTGTAGAAATAATGCCACCTGCTGAACAGTACATTTTACAGTAAGAGTTACTCCTAAGGAAAAAGCTGTCCAAGAAAACTTATGCTGCTGATGAGAGAGAGCGCGAGAGGTAGACTCTTCATGAGGAATATCAGGAGTATCATAACACATTTCTACAACAAATTCAAAGCAAACAGGAAGAGCACAATTAGATTAAGAGACAAAAAATGTGATGCGTCTAGTTAGAACTTACCATATCCTTTTATGTTACATAACCTCCACTTGAAAGACAGTTCTTTCTAACTGGTTTTCTCCTGCTTATAGCACAAGCAGGAAATGAAATATGTATTATTCTATTTCCTTTCAAACAGAATAACAAAAAAAAATATAGTAAAGATTTCTATGAACATCTTTAGGCAAAGATACCATTTACAGCTGGAAAGAAAAATCTGTCTTTCTCAAAAAAAGTGTCCATTTACTTAGAAAGCCATACAGTTCAACATTTAGAACTGGCGAACATCTATTCATTCAGATCTGCAAGACAACCCTTCAACTTCTGTCTACTTATTCTACAAGAGTGAGTAGTTTATGCCTTAAAAGTTCCTGTAGAATTCATACAGTGATTTTAGTGTTTCTGAGCAAGAACAGATCTGGTGTAGCATTTGATGAAAGGTGGAACAGAAATAGAACTCCACAATGAAGCTTGCACTAGTGTAAGTCGCAGAAATTTAAATTTATGACAATATTCCACATATGACAAGACAATCTCTGCAATCAGTATTTAGTTACAATTTATAGAGTTAACAGGAACAGTATTTGGATATATCTACACACCCTCCCCTAATACTCAAGCAAAAATGAAGAGAGCCCCAGTCAGTCTTGGACCTTAGTGAATCAGTAACACATCCATAACATGAATACTAGCTAGTAGCATTGCTTCATGTTTGCCTTGCACATTTACAAGACAGATGCTGAAAGGAAAACTGATTCTGTGCGAATCTTGAGTTCTTATTTTATACAAAGTTTAAAGAAATTCACATTTTTCCTTCCACAGTCAGACTAATACTTCCACAAGCACACCATTAACATTCTAAATACTATTAAAAAATTGAAATTACGCTAAACATACAAATTTCAGGAGACAATCACAATCAAAATTATGAAGGAAAACAGTCTCTTCCATTCTCTCCACAAGAACACTTATCTAGATACACATATAAAACATGATCCTGAATTGAGGTTTTTTGTGAGCTAAACTGCTAGCACTTAAAATTCTAGTTCTAGCTCTGGAATCAAGATATTACAGTGGCTGAATTCTCAGAGGAGTTTTGACAAAAACAGAAAAACACCTTTAAGTCTTTCACTAAACAAATCTGCTTTGTTGTGACAGAATAAACAGACTAGGAAACTAACTTTAAATTGTATTCTCTTTGTTTATGAATAGATAGCTAGAACAAGAAAGTAACTTTTTTTATTCATTTCATAAAGCTTTGCAAAATAGATTTTCTTTAGTATCCTATCACAGAAGCAATGCAGATACTATCACTTATGACTACGGTAATTTTCCCAAAGATTGCCAGCAACCTGTGATAATATATCCAATTCCTTTCTGCACTGGAAATATGATTGGAGCAGAGTGAAAGAATGCCACCTCCCACTGAGATCTGCTGCCCTCACTCTAAGAAGGACAACCAAGTAAGCCACTAACTGCTTTTAACCTTGCTGAGCCTCTGACTAGCATGGGCAGAGCCCTAAGTGCAACATGTCAGCTCGTTCCTTCTCTCCTCAAGTGCTAAAACAAAATTCTATACCTTAAAGAAACAGCCCACACAATACAATCTGACCTTATGCTGCACACAGCCAAATAAACAAGGTCAGCACTCTGGTTACGATCAACAGCAGTACTAATGCATCAAAATCATGCATGCATTTGATGAAAACTGAGCAAAAAAGAACTTTGGCAGAACAATTCTCAATCCCAGAACAAGCTGAATAACAGAAGAAAGCCAGAAACTAATTGCACAGTGCTCCAGGGCTTACTGCTTCTCCATATCAACCAGCTTTTGAGAAGCACAACAATAATTAAAAGCTTCCTTTTTTGTTTCCTATAGATATTTCTCACTGTTATGGTTTATTAGCTTTACCCAGAAAGCTCCAGTGTGCTGACTGCTGCCTATCCAGAATAGAAGATTCAAGCATTGTACCACAGCAGCTCTGAGATACAGTTCATCATCCCTCAGGACAAATACTCCAGTGCAACTTGTTTAGATTTTCTCCCAGATAGCAAACAAGAAGAAACATCTGTCTAGAGTTATGGGGAAGTCATGGGGCCATCACCACACTACAAAACAGTCAATTTCACAATAGAAACACTAAACCCTTTGATCCTTCGAGAAATAAACTTACAAAATGTTGTACTAAATTGTTTCCTGGTCAACTCATAATTAACAGGAAAGCTCATTCTACTCAAAGATATTACTTCAAACCGAGTAGCTGTAGTAGCCACTTAAGTTTTAGAATCACTTTGAAATAATTATAATACAATTGACACTAGAACTTCTTCCATCAACATCAGGTGAGAGATTGAAATAGATAGATTAGTAATGCTACAAAGTAGCTAGAAACATCGATGTATGCTCCATGTTACAAGATAAAAAGGGAGTTATCTGTTAGAGCTGAGCTACTAAAAGTGTCTGGCTATTGAGTAAGCTTATTCCTCATGTCTAATAAGGAATAGTATTTGCTTTTTCTTTTTACAGAAAGTGGCCCTGAATCTCAGTTTTGCATTCATCCTCAATATTAGCAGAAGTGTGCATCCACTGTTATACTAATGAGACACAGCTTTTTCATGAAATACTTAAATATTTCCAACAGAGAAAAATTTAGTTATATACTTACAGCACAGGGTGTTTTGTTTGTTCACAAGTTGTGGGAATGCAAAGATAGCTGACACGTCTAGCTCACGATTTTCTTTCTGTTCCTCGTCTCCAGTCTGGTCAGCCCAAACTACTGATTTTTGTCTTTGAATCAGCTGCTCTACCTCTCCAAATTCAGTCTCAGTTAAAGTATTTGTCAACCCAGCTTCTTTCAAAATCAGATACTGCTTGCGAAGAAGTGGAAGCAAAGCATTTAGAACTCTGTAAAACAAGAAGATAAATGTGACTAAATCACAACTTATCTGGTCTCTACTAGCACTGCTGCCACCATTAGTAATTCAAGGGTCTTTCCTTGTCCTCCTCCATTCTTGAGCTCTACTGTATAGTGTTGTATTATTCCACAAAATTAAACTAGGAAAGAACATTCTTGACTAAGCTGAGTAAATTTTCTCTTTAGCAAAATCAAGTATTTCACTGTAAGTATTTTCCAAGTATAGTTTTTCCTCAGTGTCTAAAATCTTCAGTTTTTCCTCACTGTGTCTAAGATCCCTCAAACAGTACAAAAATAGTCATTATATCCTGATGGAATTCTGACTTTCTAAAATTAAGTATCAGATGCATGCAAAATTGTAAAACAAATTCAAGTGACAGAATTCTGAAACTTCTATCTGAATAAAGCAATTTGTTAGCTGTTGCCTCAGCTGCAAGACCAAACTATAGGTTCAAACAATAGCAAAGGGGATGTGTATACAAAAAAAACAAAAGGGAAATTTTGAAATTACAGAAATGAAATGTTAAGCGTTTAGCTTTCAGCTTTGAAGGTTTGTGTATTTAGCTTTACAAAAACAAATACCCTTTCTTCAAATGATGACTAGAAGCCAGTTATTTCACTTTGGAATTATTTCATTATATACATTTTACATATGATTCTGAAGACATTTGTGATTGCTTCTCATTGCATATCTCGCACCCTGGAGGCTTGTATTCAACAGTTTCAAGAGACTGATGACAGAGCTGATATATACCTGCAAATTCAGCTTTTTCTTTTGCAGTCTGACGACATATATACCAGTTTAATTATAATGTTCATAGTACAGGTAAAAGCATTTAGTTCCCTGCACTGTGGACATGAATATGAATGCAAACATTAAAGTCAGTACTGTACAGCATAAAAGTGGAAAAAAGATACCATGGCCTATTAACAAGCCCTGAAAACTATGCAGAAAAGGAAATGAAGTAGAAATAAGTGCTGGACAGTGCTTGTAGTTTCAGATAAACAAAGAATGACAGAAAACAAGATTTACCAAGTCATTATTTTCCTTACCTTTTTATAGAAGAAAACAATTCTAGAGATAAAAGTGAGCAAAATCATGCTTCTGTTTTAAAAAAAATATCAGTTCTATAGATATATATTCCAAAGTTACAAATGCCAAAATGGAAGTTTTAAAGAGGCCTCCTGTGAAACTGTACTTACTTTTCCATCTGCTTATAGTGCTGATCCTGAAGGGAAAATAGAGATAACATGTGTTCAATCTGGGCTTTCAGGTCCTTAACTTCTAGGTTTAAATGGCAACACTGAAGATCTTCACACAGTTCCTTAGGAAATTAGCAAGGAAAAAAAACAAACAATGGTACATCAAATAAGTGAGAAAGTGAAGCATAAATGAAAAACAATCATAGGTGATCTATTGAAATGTAAGGCTAAAATGGATCAATAGTATTCTAATCAATTAATTGCAGCAGATAGGTGTGAATTGCTCGATTTTAATTTACATGCATAAATTGGTTTGTTAATTTCCTTTGACAAAAAGATGAGTGTACTCTAATTAGCTTTAGGAGTCCAACAGGCACACATGTATTTATGTGTGCATGGCCAAAGATAAACTTGCTTCTTTTCCTGTGTACTTGCTCCATATTTGGATTTCAGTGACACTGACTGGAACAAGTCTTCACCGTATTCAGTCATCTTCCCGTGATGCCAATATTTTATTCAAAATACTTTAAAATTCACTCATAGTATAAAAAAATTTAGTCATCCTAATACAAGTACAGATATTAAAATACAAGCATTCCATTATCTGAGTTATACAAGTGCTCATTGCACAATGTAATTCGAGCCAACCTAATTGCCAGCTAAAATCAAAAGGCAAGGAGGAAAAACCCAACCCTTTCTTTTCCTCATCTTTTTCTTCCTGTACATGCTTTCATCCCTTCCCTACTGCCAACTCTGGTGTTCATCTGGGACTGCATCAAACTCAAGTTGCTAAAACTTGGAAGAGAGCTTAACAATTTCTTCCCTGCTTCTCACCTCTCTGGCAACCTTGAAAAGAATGTTTTGTTTTTTTTTTTGGCCAAGATAAAAACTAGGTTAGGCATGCTTAGACAAGCATTAAGACCTACTGTGAAGGCAAGAACAGAAGTGCAGGGCAAGAAGCAGGATCAAATGTCTAGCAGCTGTCTCAAGTGCTCAGCCATACCATTTTTTTTACCTTTAGAATGTGTTTTTGCAGGTAATTATAAACTTTTACAAAGGATAATTGTACAAACAATATGCTACCTTTAAGGTAGAAAATCTAAAATACTTAACACTAGATTTTGAAGCCACTCTGAAAGAATTAGTCACAGTAAAAATCATAAGTGAGATGGAAAGAGAAGCAAAACAAATCTATTCTTGAGTCAGATGTTGCCTACAACGCATGAAATCTGCCCTTGAAATGAAAGGCCTTCTACCTTTGGAATACAGCCATCTTGACCTAGGAGGCGCATTTCGTTTTCAACGCGATGCAGCCAATTGGTATTTTCCTCAAAATGTTCAATCTTCTCCTCTTTCTTCTTCTGTACGTGTGCACAGTAGGTTCTAAGCCTTGCAAGCATATGATCCCGCTTGGAAGTGGCCTAAAATTGAAAAAGACACAGTGTTTAAAGCAGCAACCTTCATATGATGTTTTCTAGCATCTCTGTCAAATAATTCCATATGCTTACACTTAACAGTACACACCAAATATTTTGCCTTTTTGGCTAGTTTAATAAGAGTAAAATAGCTCATTCTCCTTATGGAGCATTACTGAATCATGTGTAAATATTCCCATACTTTTTTTGCTAACTTTTCAACATGTTTACTTCAACACTTGGTGAGCAGAACACAGAACCAGCATGGCAGACACCTGAAGTGTGTATGTTCTCCAGGCAAAGACTAGACTCTGGTCAGAGCTTCACTTAGCAGATAAGACAGTCTAAGGAAAAAGCAAAGAGATCGAAGAATCCAAAAGGTCAAAGTGAGCTCCTCAGGGAAAGTACCAAGAGAAAGAATTAAGTGTCAGCCTACAGTTTCAGTGACTGCTGGTTCCCTCTGTCCAGCAAGGCCAGGGCAAAGCTTTCAAGACTGATGAAGTAGAAAAAAACCAGATGTGCTATTTTGCATTCTGGTCTTCAGTTTTTACATGGTACAGGAAAGCATGTCAAATGAAGATGGCATTGACAATATCCTACCATTTAATGAACCCTTCTAATAGGTCCCAAGGAAGAAAAGATGTGACATTACTATACTGAAATAGTAAAAAGACCAATTATGCATAATAGCTATGACTGTTTTCAGAGGGCATGACCTCTGAAACACATTCTCCTGGCCAAGACACTTGGCTCCTACTCTGTTTCATGACTGCATAACTCACATGAGATGGAGAAAAAAATTGTCACTCCCAGACTGAAGAACTGGAACGTACTCAACAAGTAGATTCAACATGGGCAATTGCAGTAAGCAGAAAAACTGAAGCCATGATTTCAATGCTTTCCAGGAATACACTCCTTTTAAAGGTGGTAAAAACCATAGTGAAACATCAGAAGTGGAGGATTTAATATCTAATGCATCTTTTAAAAGCCTATGAGAGTAGCAGTGTTTGCTGTATCTTAAAACAAATGAATCACTGGAAAGTACAGATTGCAAGGCTGATAAAGAAAGCTTCAAGATACATTATGTTAAAACTGAATAAAGACTTGCTTATACTTAGTAAGGTTAACACTACTGTAGGAGCAGGAAAACAGACAAACAGGGGTAACAAAGCGGAAGAATTAGGCAGGAGTATGTAAACAGGACTTTTGAGCATACTGTGCTTGAGTTCTAGAAGGGCTGGAACTCAGAGAAGTTAGGTGGAAAATAGGATGATAGGATGATCATTCAGGATTGACCAAATTTCCACTAACTGAACTGTTGCAAAAAGTTTGTCACAGAAAAAGCATTTGCAACAGCAGAAATTAAGGGAACAAACTTGAATAATTTCATGAAGCAAAAAAATTTTGAATTTAAGTTTTCAAATTGAGGTTTTTGAAGTACAGGTAAGAAAACATGCTTTACATTAACTTGTCTAAAATGATTATATGCAGTTACTGAGCAAGAACAATTAAATAGAAAAATGTATCTAACTTTAGAAGACTCTTCCTTTAAAATTATTATTTCAGAAATACAACTGCAACCTCACAGTGCATTTCAGAGAGAAGGCCCAGAGACTGTAAAATCTGTAGAAAACACTTGGAAGAACAGAAGTATTGTAGTGTGCAAGCAATCACTCAATCAAATATCCGGGTTCCAAATTAAAATCCAATTTGTTCAAACCAAACTAGTCTCATTTAATTTTACCATTATTACAACCTGCTCGTACTAGTAACTTTGGCATTGTACTTATAGAACCAATGATGCTTGACTCTTAGTCACATCTGTAAATTATCTAATGGTAAAAACAACAGTGGAGCACTTCAGTGCAGTACTGCTAAGATCAAACAAAGAAGTTAAGTCAGCTCTTAAGAAACATTTATATAAAATTGTGCATGAACACACAACCCCCGTTATGAATATACAACTGTGCCCCATTGGACAAAAGCATTACTTCAGAGTTTCTATGACATGAAAGAATTCTAGAATGCGTTAGTCACTTGAAATGTGTTAATGACAACCAAAAACTTGTGACATGTTTTTCCATTTGGACCGAATGTCTTGTGAATTACTGAAAAAAATATTAACTTAGCAAATTATCATCTTCAGATGCTACTTTTACTAAGCAAAATTAGTCCCACCCTCAGTTTTATAAATACATAAAGCATTGATTTAAGTCAAATTGTATCAGAAAAATTGAAATACTAGATATTACCTTGATCTTCTAGAAAGAAGTGAGCATTCATTGCAACAACATCAACTGTTAATACTTAGCCTCAAACTCCTGAGTTAAACTTCAAGGCAATTAAATGCGATTTTGGCTCACGTGACTTTGCCCATAAACAGCTATTCAGAGGTCTTTCTGGTGACTATTGGAAAAAGTAAGAACCTGTGTTGTTTAGCACAATGTCAGTGTTTTTCCTTATGAATAGGATTAATAATGACACATGGATTTCTCTGCTTCATAACAGCTTCTACCATCAACAGCTGTACCATCCATACATTATCACACTATTTTTGGACAAGATCACCATGAGTCTCCCAAGGCATTAAGTAACTATGACACTCCCACCTGCAGAAGGTTAAACTGAAAAAAGTTTTCACAATTAGCAGTAATAAGCAGAAACACACACAGTTTATGTGACATGGGGAAAAAAGTCTGACTGGCATTAAAATAACATTTTCTGTACTAACCTTAGAAATATTATCTGAGTGTTAATCAGAGTGTCCCATACCAGCAGTAAAAATAACGAAGCACAAGCTAATTGTTTAAATTACATAAACACTTTAGGATTTAGACAACTCACCTTCTCTATTCTTTCTTCAGAGCACATCAGTTGAATTTGCTCATGATACTGTTTCTGGTAGTAAGTCTTCAGTGTACTGACTTTCAGCTGCATTTCCAGCCTTAGGTATTCTTCTCTGATTTCCTCACGGTTTGCAAACACATTTTTAAGAATTTCTTTGTATCTATTACAAGTGAAATATCACAAAGATAAGCGAGTGAGCTACTAATACTTCTTGTTATTATATATATATTTGTTTAAAGAAAGGCCATCCTTTACATCTCCAATTCTAGCTATTATAATAAATATAATAAAAAATAAGAGAAAAAGGTAAAATCTAGTTAAGCCTTATATTTATGAAGATAACTCTGGGATTCAAAACAAAGACATCTAAAAACTCTTCACAGAAATCTTTGCTCTATATTCAAATGATTCTTAATCCCTATGTTCTCTGCTTTGTGTAGAAATGTATATAATCAAACTACTGTTCCCACAGACACACACAGTCTCCTTCTAAAGAAGGAACCTGCTAACTATCTCTCAAAAAAAGGAAAAACGCACAGGAGTCCACATTTACTCACTTTTGCTGAAATTCTGTTGTACATTTTTAATCACAGACACTAAATCAGAATATACGTCATACTTTAACGCATATCAGGCTAATAGGGAAAACATAGTGAAAGAAGATACTTAGAATTACTCCAACTAGACTGATGTCTAAATGGTCTCAAAAATCTGCTTATCCCTAGTCTGCAACGCAAATTAGAGTAACAAGCATAAGGAGAAAGCCTAGAAAGATTACCACATTGCAATATAAGTTTCTGTGGTGGTACTTTCTCCCTTCACTCCCGAATACTGCAAGTGCAGTCCAGAATAGCCAAAAAGATGCTGCATGCATCAATCATGACACCAAAATAATTCTGATGTAAGACGACAGTTTAACATGCAAGTGGTCTAAAGATGTGCAAAATTAGATTGTTATACACGTTTATTACAGAGAATCATGAAATGCTGTACAGTTACTATAAAATTGAGCATAGGCTGAAGTAGAGTACAAGCTGAAGAGACATTCTTGCCATATAGTTAATTTCTAGTCAATTCATTTCAGAAGTAGCAATTTCATAATCTTTAGTCTGAACAACCCAAACTATTTTATTCTGTAGTTTTATTACTTGCATTTTAGGAACAGAGCAACTCTTTTCTACAGTTTCAGAAATTCAGGAGTCTTGCCCAAACTTCTCCAGACAGTGCTATTGTATTGATGTAAAAATCTGTACAAATACACACTGAATTTAGAAATATTTCTTTAAGGAATAAGATATTCTACTGCAGAACATGACTGCTTTTACTTTACACTATTACTATCTATACAAACAGTCACTCTATGAGTGAATGTTTGCACAAGTGGCTGAAATTTTTTTTTGCCTCCATAGTATCCATAGAAACACAGTCTCTCCCACCTGCTTCGAAAATACAGCAGCAGAGAAGTGATGGCAAATTCTATTCATTTTAACCACAGTAAAACTCTGCAAACAGTTTAAGTGAAGCTGCAGGATAGGATCTCCTCCTGTACTCTGTAATTATTAGGAACTATTACCAGTAACTACCAGTAAATGAACTTTTTTTTTAGTTAAAAAAAAAAAAAAGAATCAGTGTCCCAGCTATAGTATCAAGTAGCGAAGCCTTTGCAAAACTTCCTGCTGTGAGATGGATTTCTCAATAAGCATTCTTATCTTTCTATGAAGTAATCTTCCCTATTCTTCACTTAAAAATGTTAGAATGAACCTGTAAGCACATGCAGGGTATGATTATCTCTGGAATGTCTAGTTTCATAGCTCACAGACCTACGTATGGGTGGCAGTACCAAAGCCAGCGTCCACTGTCTGCATCAATAGGCTGAAGGCTTGAAAGTTCGGCAGACATCATGTCTCCTAGCTTTAGTCACCAGAAAACACAGGAATGACCTCTAGGTTTGCAGGAGCAAGCAGAGTGAACCACTTCCAGATCACACTGGAAGATGTCATAGAACACCAACTAAACACTAGATTGTGGTTAAAGCTTTCTACTCTGTGCCAAACAGAAGGGAGAAAGTAGCAGAGTACTGACAGAACCTGTACATCTGTGTGGAAGAACTGATCATTCACATCATGAGTAGAATCAGTGTGAAAAGATCCTCACATGAGGAAAAAGAAAATGCTAAACCTACTTTATCACTCATTTCTACAGAGAAGGGGGATAGACTTGTGTGCATCTCTATGGATATTTCAGAACATAAGAAATGATTCTCTTCTCAACAAGTCCTGGCATAGAATACACCTGGCAAATGAAGAAACATCTTACAGACCTTGCCTTTGACTATTGTCACACACAGAATGAAATTAAGGGCAAATATAGGAAGTTAAATTAACCCTAAAGTCTTACAGTGCAAAAAAAAAAAAAAAAAACACAACAAAAAACCCAGGAAAACTGGCCAAAGTATAAATATCACTTCAAAAATGAAAGGTAAATAACCAAAGAGGTTTGCTGAAACCTTTGGACTACCAGTAGAACTGATCTCAGCAATACAGTGTTTTGTCCAGAGAAGAACTGATGCAAAACAAAGTTCTCTGACACTTCGAGGAAAACTGACTTCAATCCCCTCTCGCTCCAGCCTGAATTACTAGAACGTGAGTAGTTATAAAAATGCTATCTTAAAACTATTTTAGGTATTTGAACGTTAACTTCATTTGGCTTAGCCTCAAAATCCTCATCATGTGATACTATTACTTAGTATGCTTTAATAAAATTTTTCAAATACCCCCAATTCAGGGATATGTGAATTGATGCAGCCATAGCAGTCAAAACCCTAATTTAGATAGGAGAGAGAAGAATACAGATAAACAAAGAACGTTCTTCACAGAACTGATGGTATATATGCCACAGTAGAAAAGTGGTAATATTTAGACAGGACAAAGTAATCCATTAAATGACCTCTTAAACTTACAGTTAAATAAGGAACTTGTCCAAACTGCTAACATTTTGCAGATAAGAATGACACTTTACCATCTCTTTCCAATAAAATATCAAACTTTTACTTTATGATGAATGAAGAGACAACCAATGTCCAGTAAGTAAAAGCATTTCCCCCTACACAATTTCTTAACTGTTTTCTGAAGAGGTTTCACAAGCACAGCTAAATACCTAACGGCTGTAATTTCTCTGGTTTTGATCCAGACATTTGATGGTAACAATACACCTCTAAACAATATATAATAAATTTCTTCTCCTTCAGTAGATAAAAAGCACATATACAATGAACCTTAACAAGCTTAAGTTTAGCCAAACAAATGTAACAAAGATTGCCTCCTTTCCTTGAAAAATCTCCAAGATCCTAATCTGTTGCTAAATAGTCAAGTCTGCCTAAGAGTATGGAAGATTTTATACTAGCTCAATTTCAATGAAATCTTTCTGGGTACTATTCTAGTAAACATTTGTTTTCTTGCACGAACATGTAATTTGAAGAAATGGATTTTTACTTTTATCTCAGAAGGTTTTCCCAGATAGAAAACACATTCAAGAGGCCAGTGAAAGTGTTAACTGAACTAAGTAGGTGGATAAATATCAGAAATATATGATGAGATATGAAGGGACAGACCCAGTAAGACTTTCAAACCAAAACCTAACCTTCTCATGTGATAGTCATGTCAAGTCATTGTTGACTTGTGTAACAAACACATACAAACATCTTAAGTATTTTCTTGAGTGAATGTCACACCAGAAAGATAGCTAGGAACATCAAGAAGTCATCATGAAGGTTGAGAAATCTAAAAGCAATAGGAACTAAAAGCCTACTAAAGTGACTGAGTTTCTATGTGAAAGAATAACTCAAGTTCCTGCCATTCAAATCTCACAGGAAGGGTACTACTGATGAAGTATTTGTCAGCCATAGCAGCACCTACTGTCATTTATGAAATCTACATTGTCAGCCCACAAAAACAAACTGTTAAGTGTCTTTGCTGAAAGCTGGCATTCCTATGTCCCTCTGCTCCTCACCCTGAATGGTTACTGGTAAAACAACCTGGCCATGAGCAGAAACAACAGCATTAGAACTTGCATATAGGTTTGAATTTTTTTTTAATATGCAGTAGAGTATCAATTTCCTTTCAGTAACACGTTAACAAACAGAGCCTTACAGAAACTCTACTATACCTCTCCCAGAAACATACTACCTCTACTATTCTAGACTTAACCAGTTTATTGATAATATATCTTAAAAGCTATGATATCTTACAGGTAAGAAAGTTATTTTCTCATTTTCTAGGTTACGAAGATTAGTTTCCCATTAACAAAAAATAACAATTGTTCTCTCTTATTCAAGAACTGTCTAGTTTTCTAAGTCCTATAGAATGGGCTTGCATCACTCCACAAGATTATTCCAGTTATCTATCAGGAAGCTTTTCTATTATGCTTTTCCCTTTTCTTAAACATTTTGTATTATTTTATTACATAGCACTCAAAAGCAACACTAATCTATAGTGTTACATTTATCATTTTTTTTCTGTCCTCAGCTTACTGTGCAGCCTACACATATTTAATGGTTGCTTGATTGATTCCTCCCCCACCTTTTTTTTTCCTATTGATTATCTGGCTTGCAGTTGTTAGTTATATCTTATTAGCAGACAGTGATTTTTCAACATGAATAATAACACCTTAGTGAACAACCCTAAGCCAGCTCTGTGCTACCCAGACAGATACAAACAAGATCTGTCCTGAGTATTTTTATTTGTAAATGTTTCACTAACTTTATCTCATTTTTATATAGTAGGACACTACCAGGTCTGCAAACATATATTTCATATATATGTGCACACAAGTTCTAAAAAGTTCTTTTAGCAAGACATCACTTGCAGGTATGGGTCCTTCCACTAATACAAGAACAAGAAAATAAGATCCAACGTAAAGGCAAGTTAAAATAACTTCATAGCAATATTGCTAAGTATAGGCTCAAAATAGAGTAAGATAAAGTGAAATGTAAATTTTATGTCAAAACTGAGGCTATAATATGGTACTTAATACAATATAGTAGTTTATACATCTGAGATCGAAGAAAGATGTTATTTTTCCCTCCAAATCTTTAGGCTTTGGTACTCAGAATGAACTTGTTACTCCTACAGAGTAACAGGAGCTTTCTAGGAGAACATTTGTCCTAAATATCTTTTGTGTTGTCAGTGGTAGAATTTCACATGCATGATTATAAAGAAGAATACTGGTAGCCCTGGGACAAAAATAACCAACTTCTTAATGAAATAGTTTCATTAGACAGGCTGGATAGCTGGGCTGAAGCCAATGGGATGAGGTTTAATAAGACCAAATGCCGGGTCCTACACTTTGGCCACAGCAACCCCAAGCAACGCTACAGGCTTGGGGCGGAGTGGCTGGAAGACTGTGTAGAGGAAATGGACCTGGGGGTGTTGGTTGACGCTCGGCTGAACATGAGCCAGCAGTGTGCCTGGGTGGCCAAGAAGGCCAATGGCATCCTGGCTTGTATCAGAAGTAGTGTGACCAGCAGGAGCAGGGAAGTAATTGTCCCCCTGTACTCAGCTCTGGTGAGGCCGCACCTTGAGTACTGTGTCCAGTTCTGGGCCCCTCACTGCAAGAAAGACATTGAGGCCCTGGAGCATGTTCAGAGAAGGGCAACAAAGCTGGTGAAGGGTCTGGAGCACAGGCCTTATGAGGAGCGGCTGAGGGAGCTGGGATTGTTCAGTCTGGAGAAGAGGAGGCTCAGGGGAGACCTTATTGCTCTCTGTAACTACCTGAAGGGAGGTTGTAGTGAGCTGGGGGTCGGCCTCTTCTCTCGTGTAACCGGTGATAGGACTAGAGGGAACGGCTTCAAGCTGCGCCAGGGAAGATTCCGGCTGGATATTAGGAAATACTACTTCTCTGAAAGAGTGGTCAGGCACTGGAATGGGCTGCCCAGGGAGGTGGTGGAGTCACCGACCCTGGAGGTGTTCAAGGAACGTTTGGATGTTGTGTTGAGGGATATGGTTTAGCGAGAACCATTGGTGATAGGTGGATGGTTGGACTGGATGATCTTATAGGTCTTTTCCAACCTTAGTGATTCTGTGATTTCAGTAATGAAGGCGAAGCTTAACAAATCCTATCACATAAGAATTTTAATAATCATATGCTTATTTCTCAAAGTTCATAACTTTAGTTAGATTCCATCTCCTATCACATATACAAATATTCTTGATACCAGTAGTTAAACAAAAATTTGATGGGAATCAATATAATCCACACCATAATATCTACATGACAGAAGTATAGCATTGTCAGTAAATGCTTCGCAAGAAAGTAGTTACAGATATTAGATCTGTGGTGAAGGTCTTAGTCATGATGTTAGTGAGTCATATCAGCTTCTTGATGGTCAGGCTACATGACTATCTTGCAGTATTTTGTTGAATAGTTTGCCTACTAAGTTAAAATACTTCAAGTACGCAGTATTTGTTTCATTTTAAATCCACCTTTTCAGCTTTTCTGAGCAGGAGTGGCAGTTCTGCACTACTCTATGTAAAACAATGTTAGAAGTTCCAAAACCAATACTGAAAGAGTAATTTCATTCTACAGTTGTTTTTTGTTATTTTATTATATTATCTATTTATATATCATATTATTTATTTCTATTATATATTATTTTATTATATATTAGTTATAATCAGGCAGACTCTAGTTTTGAAGGAAAAATCTTCATGAGATCAATTTACCTTTGTATTTCCGCTTGCTGGTGGCTTGAAATTACAGAAGAATCCTGGCTTTGATGAACGCTTGCTTTCTTTTCTTCGTATGTTCTCAATTTCTCCTTCAACATCATGATCTTAAACAAAAGAGGTACCTTTTAGCTGGATTTTTTCCCTCAATTTTTGAAACCATCTTTCTGTACACTTGTTTTAAAACACGTTACAAACAGCACTCAGGAAATGTTCATTTTTCAAAAAAGATATCACTAAGTTTACACAGAATTATTAGGACAATATTTGCCCTATAGGTTCAATTACATTAATTTTTTTTTTTTTGAAATTCAAACTTGTAACAATTATATGTCAACATTTTAACAATAGATTATGACATACCTCTTTCTTCTGTTCATTGCAAATTTTAACATATTGGCTTATGTGGCTGTCCAAACTAACAACATTACTCTTCAACTGTTAAAGAAAGGAAACAAATTATAATTCATGAAGGCGATTTTTTTTTTTTTTTTTTTAATTTCCCTGCATAAAAATAGGCTGTGTTTAAGTACTACATAATTACATTTGCACTATACTCTGAGGAAAGGGATGAATATATTTCTGGCTTGGCCACAAAATTGAGCTTTTTAGCTTTCGCAGTCATCTGCTGCGTACACACAGCCATATAGTTTTCCTCAAAAGAGCAATAAAAAATTAAAAATAAAGAACTATGAAAAAAATGGAAATTATAGTAAAACCCCATAGTATGTAAAAGAAATTTTGGCATCACGGTATGAAGGATTATAAAAAAAGTCAAAACAATCTAAATAGATACTACAGAGCAGAAGACAGGAAGCCCCAGTGGATTTCCACTTGTCAATATAATCTCATTCAGATTCTTAGCTTTAGCTGAACCCTATTTGGGCTGGCTCTTGCACAACTGTTCAGACACTTCTTTCATGTGCTTTACTATTTCTGAAAACGTAATGGTAGGACACTGAAACTGGTTGTGGATACCACCAGTTGAAGATTATTTCTAAATCTGAGGCTTGCGAGATGAAATCTTTTCAGCTCACCCTCAGTAATAAACACCCAGATGAAGAAGAGGTAACAAAACAATTTTGAGGAAAAAAAGATAAGTAAATTGAAAATAGTCTTCTGAAAGAAATAACCCTTCTCTTAAGATATTACTACACTTTGACAGTAGATCAATAAATACCAATATACTCACAGAAGACTTAATATCCTTTGCTCGGTTTGCATATTTAAGAGTATTATATGTATCATCATAAAACATAAAAGATGGACTAACAGCAGCTATCATTATTGTTCGGCAATTTCCTCCAAGGGAATCTTTCAACAAACGAGTGAGCTTGCTGTTTCGATAAGGAATGTGCTGTTTCTTCCTCTATAAAGAAAACATTGATATGTATTAAGCAGCTGTATTTCAAATATGCTTGAATGTTTGCTTACCATTTCAGGAATACCACTAAACATGACAAACAGAATATTTCTTTTACATAAATAAACTTCCTCAACTTTACAACTAAAACAATCTTCTTTAAATCTTTTAGAATTGTTTAATACCTCTATAGCAGAATTATTGGTCAGGTTACTTCCCAGTGTCTGTATATGTAACAAAAATTTCCATGGTGCCAACAACTAACGTAAAAAGTAGGCTATGCTAAACAATTTCAGTTCACAGTGATTGAGGTTGTGAAGTCCTTCCAAAATCCCTCTGCTCAAAGCATTATCAGCTACAGCAAGCTGCCAAGAACTGTGTCCAGTTGAGTTTTGATTATCGGCAATGATACTGACTCCACAACCTCTCCAGGCAACTCAGCCGCCTGAGTTTGCTCAGTAAAGCTTCTTCCTTCATCACATTTACAGAGTCTCCATCTCGTAGTACAAAAGCCACTAGTACCCCAATTCCATACTAAATAAGTCAATGTGAATTATCTTACTTATATAAAATGGTACAGGTTCAAAATTCTGCCTTTCACCCCAACAAGATGGTGGTGAAAGTCTGCAGCTTTGCCTGGCAGCACAAAAGGAAATAAAATCTTTGATCATTTTCCCTATTTGAAAGGAGAAATTGCTAGCTGACCAAGAGGTGCAAAGCTACGGATTTGAGTTTGGCAAAAAATCAGGATGTTTTGTCCCTATCTCACACAACTGTCCATGCTATTTCCTTCGAGCTGCTGAGCCAGACCAAGAGAATAATTTACTGCCACAAACAAGGTGGGCAGAAGAGCACAAAAGACCAATCAAATCCATAATGCGCACCTTGTCTCCCCCTTCAAAATAAACACTGGCAAATAGAACCCAAAACAAAAATGGCATTTCCTGATGTGGGAAACACGACCCTACTGTCAGCAAGGTAGAGAACATTAGTAGCTGAAGGCAGGAAAGCCTGATAGGGTTACCCCTTTGACTGGTCACTTGAGATTTAACAACTTACTACTTACTGACTAGAAGGGCCTACTACCCTGCTCTTCAAACCTCTGCTAACAGTCCTCGCATATAAATGAAACAGCAGACACTCAACAGGGTAAAAAAACAAACAAAAAAACTTCATTAAACCCCTTGAAATTTAGACGTAATTCTGTGCACAAAGTGAAGTTGTATTTTTGGCAGCCATTCCAGAATAGGAAAGAGAGCTTTCTGTTGCACTGACTAGACAACAGATTTGTTCCCTATCCCTAGGAGCAATGAAGACACACTCTGATTCTTGTTCTTTTGTCCTGTGTGACTATAATGGAAAGCAACTGAAAGGAAGTATTACAGTATCCACCTTAACTACATCCATTATAATTCAGCTGAGACTGTTATAATTATCTTAAAAAACTGTTTTATTAAATACCTATACTTTTTTCTACTGGACATTTGTACCAAACATGTAACATCTTGCATATTGATTTTCTTCAACCTAAAGCAAACATGCTCTACTTCACAGACCCCGCCCAACAAAATATTAAAATAGGGACAAAACTTAAAAAAAAAAAAGTTTGTTGAAACAGGATACTTTGAAAAGATCAAAGGAAATACAAGGATTCTGACTGGCCTATTTGAAAGTCAGTTTATAGCCAGAAGATATAAGAGAAACAAAGATGAAAAAGAACATAGCATTCGCTAGAAAAGTATATAAGGAAATGCAAGGCCCTCCCAGCTGACGCAGGAAATAAGTACACAGGAACATTCATAAGAGATTTAATGACAAGACAGGTTTGGACACATACAAGGGTAAAATGACAATGCTGGAAAGGAAAGCATACTTTAAAGACAGGTGAGAACATTAGCAGCAGTATGAAAACATACTTTAGGGAAGCAATCTTGAGAAAAATCAGAGGGGAGAAGTAGATCACAATAACCAAGTCAAGTATTCAGAAAGACAAAAAAATAAGTAATTACAGAAGAAACAGGAAAGCAAGCATGTCCATGAAAGCTTTTCCTGATGCACAAAAAAAAGTGTCTTGCTGAAAAGCAGTTGACAAATAATTGTATCATTTCAATACTGCTTTTCAACATGTATTTGACGTTCTCATGCTGATGACAGTACAACACACATTCAATCAGATGATATCTACTAGTTCAACCACAAATTGAGGTGGAAAGAAAGGAAATAAGTTTCTACAAGATACAAAAATACATTACAGAAAGTCCCAAGTAGCTCTTCTTCCTTTCTATAAAAGGATACTTCTGATTTTTCACTTTAAAAGTTGAAGATTAGTAAGGAAACTTCTATGTATAAAACATACTGCCCTTTTACCAATAAAAAGAATCCTCAAATGAACCTCCCTTGTGTTGATGAACTGGTTAGAAAGTTATCCACTAATTTCTATTACTGCGCAAAACGTGTGTTTTACAAAATGGAAAGAATTAGGAGGTAAGAAAAAAAAAAACAAGAAACAGTTCAGATGCACATCAGGCCCAATAGACTTACACATGGTTGATTATGGGCAGAATCCCCAACAGTTGTAACAGTTTGAAGCCTTACTATTTCTGCTCTGAGTTTAAGCAACACAGTATAGGACATTTTCATCCAATACTCTATTTTTGTGAAGGAAAAAAACCTAACCCTGTAGAGTTTAGCTAAATAAACCTTTGACTTAAGGCAATCCAAGGAATGCTGGTTCCAATCATCAATATAGTCAGATATGAAATAAGGATACTTAAAACACATTGTTTCTCTTTCATATGGAAATTACTGTCGGCATCAAAGCTCACGTGGCTAAAATTAAGCAACATCAGATGATTCAGTAACTAAAAAGTTTATAAAACAACTCCCTCCCTATCCCATCCCTCAGCAGAGTCTACAGAGGCTCTTATTCTTCAGAGAATGAAGACCCTATTACATACATTTTCTGATACACTCCACGGTGACAGGCAATGAGGAAATTATAAAGATATAAGAAGAGTCAAAAAGATGCAACACTTAATGCTTATTATATTTGAAAACATTTCCACAAGACTAGAAGTTGAAGACAGCTTGGGAAACCAGCACATACCTTTGGATCTGCCAAGGCATTAATGATATTTCCGAGAGCTAGCAGGGAGCGGTTAATATTTGTTCCTTCTCTAAAACGAGCCCCCTTCGCATTTGTGGCACTGGCACGTTCAGATCCTGCGAGGTCAATGAGGGACATTTTGGCGATTCGAACATTTTGACTAATGCTAGCTATTTTGTCTTGTTGTCTTAAGTAAATCTACAAGGCAAAAAAAAAAGTTAGTTAACCACTATCCAGTCTCTTATTACTCTAAGCGCTAAGTTAATTTTACAGTGCAACAACTATTGGCAGAAATTCTCATTGGAATCCTTTTGCATTCTAAGTTAAACCTTTCCATACTCATCAACAGGCAGTTTGTCCTAATGGAACATAATGATTTCTGACACCTCAAATTCACCTGTTTCAGGTAGGATAAAAAGAAGTTGAGTATGGTTGTACTGTGTTTGGCTGGGGAGTAGTTAATTTTCTTTGTACAAGCTCATATGTTGCTGTCTTTCAGATTTAGGACAGTTGAACTGTGACAGCATTGATAACACTAATGTTTTCACTATTGCTGAGCAGTACTTATAAAGTATGAAAGCCTTTTCCATTTCTCAGTCAGCCCGTGCTCCACTCCAACCAGGCAGCTTGAGTGGGCAAGGAGCTAGGAGGGGACACAACTCAGATAGCAGACCTCATCCAAATAGCAATACATTCTATGTACTCAGTAACAAAACTGGTTGCATTTTTCCAAAGCAGTAACTTTTTCTGTCCTCTTTAAACTGCCTTTATTTCAAACCACATTGTTTCCCCACTCACCCCTTTTGCCCTTCATATTTTCTGTCATACTGCACTGCGGGGGAGTAAACAAGTCTATACCAAATGTAAATATTTCTGCAAACAATACAATCAAGACCCACTGTACTATTTTAGTAGGATCAATATACAACAAGAGAGAAAAACCATTTCTCTGTATTTATCATCGTCAAGGAGCTATCCCAGGCTGGTAACACTCTACCAAAATCCAGTTAACAACCATTAGTCAACTAGAGAAAGGTGGAGTGGCAGCCAAATCATGTTCTATGACTCAAGCTTTTATAAAAATCCAAAAGATGTAGGAAATGCCCCAAAGCACAATCCTTCCCATTTCTTCACTCATCAACAGAACCCTTTCAATGTAAGGTAAATAAAGGAAATAGCTGCACACTGACATAAGCAATTACTTACAGTACTAGCTGACTAGTTTGTAATTATTTCTTAGAGATGCCAGTGCTGCTAGTAAGGGCCCCAGGTAGACAGAGCATCTAAAATCTCCCTTTAAGACGTGTATGGCTGTGAATTTACTTCACTTAAACCAATACTCATTAGTTTAAATATGAAGCTTCCAGTTACATTGGATCAATGTAGCTTGCGACAGCACTATTCCATTTAAGTGTCACATGCAGATGTAGTATTTACATTAAACAATTTATTTTTATTATTTCACACAGACACTTTAGTATAAATGACATCACAACCTCAAGTATCAAGTCACTTCTGTGAAAAAGGCTTGGCACCCATTCATTGTTAAATGAACTACTAATCCAGTGCTGCAATGTCTTACTTTTTCCTATAAAAACAAACATTAGTAGATATTTACTTAAATCACACAGTCAAGATACACAATTACCTAATAAAACAAAGAATGACTTTTAGCAGTAAGGTAAAAACTTTTCTAGTAAGCAATTAAATATTTTTATTGATAGTTAGCAAAATTTCAGGATTATCTCATTACAGAAAAGCAGCATATTAGGAATACTACAAAGAACACACACAAAAAGATGTTGCCATCTACAGTAATCTGTTGACCCCATCCTTGAATAGAATCCAACTGTTTTTGTGAAAGAACTTTGCCTTTGATGAAATGCTGATTACACTGCTGAACATACTCTTAGAGCCATGACATGGCAATGTCAAGTCGTCATATTGAGATGCTCTACTTTGTGAGGAAGTCAAGACTATCCAGACAATTAACCACGAATATAAAGTTCCATCAAGCGTGCCATCTAGCTGACTGCAGTGGCTTATGAGGACTAAGACACAACCAAGCACATTTTATGTTATCATGGCTACTCCGCCAGCCACTACTACCACCAGGACACAGGAAAAGCAAACAAAAAAACAGAGGATGAACCCACAGAGATTAGTTCAAGAATAAATGTGTCCCTTTTCTCAAGTTCAAAGAAATACTATACTAGTTGTAGAATTCATAAGAAAGCTATTAGCAATAACAATCTTGCAAATGAATCTGGAGAATAATCATTCAGGGATTAATATAAGTGAGCTGCAAAAGCTTACACTACCTCTTATTTTTTCCAAGTCAAATGCTTTCTTTAGATGTATTTTGTAAGCAATCCTTTCAGTGTTAGTTGTACTCTTTGATGCATCATACCATTTTAGCGTATATTCATATGCATACAAAATGAAAGTCACTTGAGAACACCTGAATGGTACCTACAGAAATCAATGACCACAGTGCTTCTGTTTAATACGTTACAAACAAGTAACATCCTAAATTCCTTTTTATGTATACATTCACAGAAATGGATTTTTTTCCTACATTTAGATTCAATAGGAACTTCAATTCATTATGTTTTTACTTTATTGCCAACAGTTAACAACCCATTCACCTTCAAGCACTTTTGTTCTAATCTGTTCTCTAAGGAGAATTCATTTGCAACAATGCATTTAAAGAAAGATCAAGTCTGCTCACAGTATGTTTCTTTTGGTCATACATTCTAACAAAATTGCATTAAAATACAAACATACTCATTCTGTCAATACAGTTTATTTCATTTGGTGCTCAAGCAATTTTTGCTAATGAGTAAATATACCTACACTGAGATCAATTTGACAGAGTAAACAAAGAATGCAGGCTGGAGAAGATGAACTCTCCAGCATCCCTATTCACTTAATTGCTTGCCGTCCTGTTAAAAATACCACTAGACTGCAACAGCTACCTAATTTACTTAATTGCTTGCCATTTTTAGAAATGAACTGAGATGAATGCAAAGCCTGCCAGATGAAACAAATCTGAACTTTCTGCTGTCAAGTAAAGGTGAGGATAAGACACTCCAGCCCCAAGTAAACAAGGAAATCAGCTGTTTGTGCTCTGATCTCAATCTGTGGCACTGCACTTTGTGCCTTATTAAAGATGGCACACATAGGTGACCATGCAGCAATCAAGCCACCCAATTTGGTAAGAATTCATTGCTTTGAATTTATGACCACAGGAAAGTACTCTGAGGAAATGAGAAAGGACAATTTCAAACAGAAGCTTAAGGTATAGGAAAACCAACGCTTTTAGTGAGGGAATTTTACTGTTAGGTATTTCAGAAGCATGTAAATATGTAAAACATTTACTGTTATTGTCAATAATAATGACTGAAATTTAGATCTAGAGTACTTATTTTACAGCTATTTGTATTTGCATCATTTAAATGATAATATCAACTTCTGACTATCATTATTAAGCATGACCTCAGTTCGCAGGTACAGTTAACAACTGTCTAACAGTTAAATAATAATAGAGCTGTAATGCAAGGACAAGAGCTCAAGTTGCTTTGTAATATTTTGCAACCCAGAATAGCAACATATAAATAATAGAAGATAATGTGATTTGCCATAGGCAGTAGCCAAAGTATCAAGAAGTTTTAGCTAACAGGACCCATTCCTAAATAATTTTTTTATACCAGTTTGTATTCAAGAACAGTTGGAAGGACATTGTAACAGTCTGCAAACAGCAAAAGTCTTTGGAGAACTCTTAAATACCAACACATTTGTACAATGTATATAAAAACCTTATCTACAGAAACTAAAAACATGCATTTCATTTTCATGGTTCAAGTATGTATCTGCTTAAATACTGGTTTGTGTTAAAACTGGATATATACTCAAATACTAAAAAATCCTGTATCAATGCAAAACCAAATAACAGAAAAGTAGCTTTTGAAATGTTCAGTTTATAGACAGAAGAAGAATGACATTCTGTAAAATATTTTTTGTACAAGAATGCTGAGCAGCATTAGAGCAGCATAAAAGCAGAAAGCATTAAAAGGCCTTCCAAAGTGTAAATCTACAATATCGAAGCATATTCCTAACTCAAAACCACAGTTTTAGAGAAAAGATATTTCTAAGGACTACAGTTGGAATTAGAAAGCTTTTCCTCGTATTTACTTCCAATTCTATTCAGTATGAATGGTGAACTGGAACACTTTAAGCTCGGCACACTAAAACTGAGGCTTGAGATATATGTATGTATATTTAAAAGCTTCCATTGTAATCAAATTTAGGCAACAAGTAAAACTTACATAAATACTGGTGTACATCTGCTATATAAATCATCTCACCTGGAAGACTGCATGGGAGCGAGAAGAGGAGGCATTCACATCTGTGGGATGTTGTGTTCTATTTTTATTTCCATAATCCAACATTTGAAGGATTTCCTCTGCTGATTTCGGCTATAGAAGTAGAGCACAGGGTAAGTGCACTTTTTTCACCCCTCTTTCTCATTAGCTGTACAAGATTTTACAGTGATTCTAATACATACATAAATATAGATAAAATGGTTAAAAAAAAATCAACATTCACCTTAAATGAAAACCAAGGTACTTAAAATAGAGTTACTAGAAATTGCTGTTTTGGAATTGAGGCCCTTCAAATACTCTCAGCTATGAAGAGCAAGTACTTAATAGCTTCAGAAACTGAAAACGCTTCTTTCTGAAAGCCAAAAACAAAAAAAACACACACCAAAAAACCCTTAAGTCTGCAAGTATTATCCACAGTTAGAAAGAAGTCCTAAGAATGCCTTAATTAATCTTTGTTGTATTATATGCTTCAAATATTAATATAGTACTGTTTTTGTCCAAGACTCAAGCTTAGGGAAAAAAAGGCCTTTAAAGGATGAGCCAAGCTAACATGACTCCATCCTTCATTGTTTCATGCACATAGAAGCTGGAAACTACATAGCATTTAACAGGCTCCAAAATTCTGTAGGAAGAAAAAGGTTAGGTCCACAACATTAATTATCAGATTGAGAAATGAGGTTGTGTCAACAACTTTGAAATTGCTGTACTTGTCTGGAAACAGCACTTTTTTAGTGTCTTTATTTAAAAAACAAACAAACAGAAAAACCCAAGTTCTAGGCACAGAACTTGCAGAAGTGTTGAACACTCATATATAGCACTGAAAACAGTGAAGTCTTTTAAGAAATACTAAGATTATAAATCAAAACAACAAGCTTTCCGCAACCTGAAGATAAGCAAACCAGCAGCATCCATTTGATAATAAAGACAATTTTTTATCCATTTCTACTTAAGAACACCAGTAGCTATTTCAGAACATGTACTAATTATTGATTAGGTTTGCAGGTTACTACATTACTTGTGATTATTGCAAAAAAAAACAAACAAACAACCCACAAGGAAATTCCTAAGTTGCAAGCAACTTCCACTGTGCAATCACAACTTAATTTGACCTCAAATATTGTGGGGCCTCCTGAGTTTCAGTACCTATTTACATACCTGATGTAATGTTAACCCTTGAACCACCACCCCTTTCTGGGCATCTTCCCGAACAGCTAGCGGTCCTGAGTTTACCAGGAGATCACGGATCTGTTCGTTGTACACCTTTGAAAAGGAATTTGAAATCTCTTTAGAAAAGTTACCCTATCATACTTGACAGGATTGGATTTGAATGGCAATCTCATTTTTTAATAGGATTTTAAGATAAAGTGACATTCATTCTATAGAATTTTTGCTCAAGAGCTTTCCAAAACTGATCTTGAAAAATTGTTCCTTCAATTTTCATGAATCTTTTCCAGCCATTCAAGATAGAATGATTTACTCTTGGTAAATAATATTTATTTTTTTATTTATTGAGTAGTTACTGTTTTTACAAAAGTGAACACAAACTTTTGCAGCAACTGCCAATGCAAAGCATTATTATATACTATACTTCTTAATCCATACTTTGGAGAGACTTAATTCAAAAGCATTCATGTTAAATTTCTTAATTACCTTAAATCTTTGTCTGTGGAAGCACTTGAAATAGTTTAATTCCTCTTCTTTACTCTCCTCCCCCCTAACACTAATTACTATCCCACTATGACTTAGTGGGGGCTGGAACATAACAGTAATTTTACTACTACTGCTTTGCAGCAATGCCAAGATAGGTACTAGTAAGAACAGAAAGATGAAGAGAGGAGAGGCTGGCAGCAAAGACCAAAATAATTTTTTGTAGTGAGCTAAACAGTACCAGAGCAGCCCTCACTGAAGCATTTTTTTTAACCTGAGATACTGTAAAACTGAATTGAATATTATTGGAAAGGTATTAACCATCTTTTGGTTGTGTAATTTCACAATGTTTACAGGAAATTATTGCTAATATCCCTGACAAAGTATTTTCTTGTACCCATTAACAGATGTTCAAAGGAACTTAATCTGCAAGACAGGCATCATTAGAATGTGAAATGAATGTGTTAGAAGAGATTGGCCTTTTTGGGAAGATACAAGACAGTAACAGGTGTCTATTAGTAACATCAAATTTGTTGAGCACTATTCAGCTACAGTCCCATCAGGGATATATTTCATAAAGTCCCAGAACAGTTCATAATGGGTAGGAGTACAGAGGGGATAAAAAGTTTAACTTGATTTATAAAAAAATGCCTTCTTAAAAGCAGCATACTAAATCCAGGAGCTGGCTTACCTCTAAATAAGACACAGCAACATTGCATATTTTTTCTTCTTTTATTTGATCCATGCAATTATAAAGTGCCATCATGGTTAAATACATCACTCCAGGATCTTCAGGGGAGCCTAACATTGTATGAGTCTTTCCAGCTCCTGTTGCACCATATGCTAGCACTGCATTAAGAAAATAACCCAAAAACATACACTTCATATCAGTAAGCCAAACAAGAACAAACTTCAAATGGACATTCATGTCCCCCTATCATATTGTACCACTGTTTTCATAAACTATTTAATTGTCTTACCTAGTCTTCGCTTTCTACAACTGTAATCAGAAAGCTATTTCAAAACTAACATGTATTTTCAAGTTTTTAGTTCAAAGTTAATTCACAAGCAATTTAAGTGAAAAATATTATTTCCTTACTCTCCTAACCCTAAACTGTCAACTTACTGCATTATGGCATTTCCTCACAGTATTCTATGAGGGTTAAAAACAAGCTCTTGAAAAGTTAAGTTGACAAAATAGATTAGTACACTTAAAGAAGCTACCTCTGGCTGAATAACTATTCCTTGAATACTCTTCATAAGCACACGTATTTCAGATCAAATTCTGAAGCCTGTTACAACCCTATCACAAACTCTTCTTCAAAACACAACATAGTTAGTCTACCTTCCATATACAATGAGTAAGATAGTCATAACTATAAATTACAACTAATTATTCAAATGTAGGTCCCTAAGGCCTCTGCAGCAGCCAGACACAAGGGTAGATCCTCCAAAGAATTTAGTGAAACTTTTGAATGAAAAGAGGTATATAGCAAAGTTACCTGTGCAATTATATCCATTTAAGAAGCCATCAAGTACACTTTTGGTTGTATGCTCAAAAACTTCCAACTGGGTTGAAGTTTCAGCAAAAACAGCATCAAAAACAAATTTAAGGTCTTTCTTTGTTCTTTTATTAATATCCCTGTGGGTCAGTTTCTTTCCATGAAAAAAGCTAAACTCTTCTTCCTTTGGATCAAAGACCAATATATGCTGGTCAACGACATGAACAACTTTAGCAAAGTTGCCATCTTTTTCCTTTTGAGTTTCTGGACGGACACGGACAACCACTTTCATGTGGCTACAGACATCATCTTCTTTAGCAGTGGACATAACAACACTCTTTGCTTCCAAGGCTCCTTCAGACCAAGCAGCTGAATCTTTCCTGCAGTCAACAACAGAAGTAAAAGGTCTTATACTTGAAACGCAATCTTCCCATCTGTTTGCACTTTAAGTTAGGGTTTAACTATGCACCTGTGCTAACCCTGCCCCATGCTCAGTCAGCTATAAGAACCATCACAAAGCTCTGAGAAGCGCTGTTAACTAGCCTGAAAACATGACCTAACCATGCACAGCTTTAAGGAAGCTAAGCAGTCCTTCCCTAGGAAAAGTCAGAATCTGATTTCTCCAACTACAGCTACCTGCAGTTTTCCTTTATTTCAGAGGAGACTCACGCAGCAGCTGTAAGCTATTTGCTGGCCACAGCAGGCAGCTCTCGTCCTGCAGGAAGGTTCAGGGCTGCCTCTGGATTATAGGCCTCACAACACGGCACGTAGATTTAAATAAAAAAAACGCTCAGAGACCAGCCACCCTCCAGGCCTCGCTCTTCACCTCAGGAGGAGCAGAGATGCTCCAGGGCTGACCGCCAAGCACAGACCACGGGCAAAACCGCACGGTAAGCCCCCCAAGCCCTGCCCGCCGTGCCGCTAGGGCCGCCACTTACCTTAGCGCCGCGGCCAAGCCAACCGCCACCCACCCCGGCCGCCGAATTCAAACATTAGCGGCCGCCCCCCTCGCCTCCTCATTGGCTGCCGCCGTCGTGACGTCATCAAGGCGACGGCGCGAGGGGGTAAGCGCGAGGCGACGGGTGGCTGTGTCGCGCGCGCGGTAGGCGGTTTCCGTAGTGCAGGGTTGTGCGCGGGGCGTCTCGCGGGGCCGGCGGGCGGGAGCTGTGGTTGAGGGGCTGTGAGGGGAGAGCGCTGAGAGCCGCCGTCCTCGGGGCCTCCGCGATACTTACAAGCATTGATAAGATCCTTCTTCGGTCTTCTCTAGGCTCAACAGCCCTAGCTCTGTCAGCTTTTCCACATAAGAGCGATGCTGCAGGCCCTTAATAATCTCTGTAGCCTTCTGCTGCAGCCAGCGACCGTAAACACACAAAAAAATTTCCTCAGTTGTATAGATAAGTGGTTGTGAGCTGTGCTCTGGGTAGGAAAGATACCTTCTGGGATCATAGAGCAAGGCAGTGTGAGTTAGATTATTACTGATCTTCTCCCCACCACTATATTAGCTTCTATAGAGGTGTTGGGGTTTGTTGCAAAGGACTTGAAGTAGTCTGTTCAAGGTTATGGGCTAATACATGCTTACAAATGCAATGGTATAAAAGTAAGATAGTCTTTATTCAAAGGGTCTTTTGCCAAAGTATGCAGTCTTTTTGTGTGGCAAGAGAGAGTATGAAATATGATACAACAAAAGGTGTGAGCTCATAAAAATGCAAATAAAGTCTTACTATTACTTATGTTAACCTTCAACTTTTTTTTTTTTAATCTGCTTTGAATTGTTCTGTTGTAGTATTTACCACACATGTGGATTCTAACACTAATAACTGTGTTATAAACCCTGAGGCACAATTTGTTTTGTCTTTTCTCGTTTCAACTAGAAATACAGGAAACTTGGCAACCTAAGTGCTGCCATTCAGAGCAAGTGTTCCATAGTGCATGGCAGAACGTAGGGGAACAATATGAAGGCTGAGCCACTGTTCTGGTTGTGCTCAAGTGTGGTTAGTCATTTAATGGGGGTTTCTCTCAAGATGTTTGAACACTGTTAGAGTCCTAGCAATGTAAAGGAAGTGAAGGTATTCCTTGTGAAAATAAAGCTCTATTTCCTTGAATATGATTGATTGTTACATGGTATTCAAATTGCTAAAAAGAAGTTAAAGTAAAATTATCAGAGCCTTTTTGCTGAGATGGCATTTCTGTAAAGCCTATCTTGTGAAATGTAATGCTTTACTTACAGCATTTGCACTTTTTGTGGGTTTTTTTAAATAATTAATGTTTTAAATATTTGTCAAAGTAATTCCCAACCTCTTTTTTTCTAGGATGATCAACTCCAAAATGTTATCTCAGTGCCTGTGCCAAGTTAACAAATGTCTGCTTCTGCGCAACTTAAAACTGAATCCGGTCAAGTTAGCTGTTTTGGCCAGAAGGATCCACTCTTCAGTAAAACAGCTTTCTGAATACAAGTTAACGGAGCAAACTACACAGAAAAGTGAAACTGAAGAGTTGCCTCATAGTACAGAAAACAAAAACTTTGGAAGATTGCACATACCAGTGATGATGGAGGAGGTAGTTAATTGTTTATCCCCCCAGTCAGGCCAGGTGAGTTAAATAATTGGTTAACACCTATGATTTACTATCTATCCAGCAGAAAAGTTTGTGCAGTGTGGTGATAACTCTCCTTTAGAGAAGTAAGGGATGTTCTTTGGGACTATTCCGCCTTTGTAAACTTCTAAATTATTTTGCCATACAAATTAAGGTTTTATATTTAAGACAGTAGAAATCTGGTATCTGTATGCCTGACCTTAACACATCCTGCAAAATAATGTTTGTTAAAACTAGCATTCAAGTAATCTCTTGCTTTTGTGCTTGTTTTTCTAGACTGCTCTTGTGCATTTGTAGGGTGTTAGGTAGTGTTAATTACTAACAGTAGCAGGGATTTCTTATGTATGGTTATGTCATCAATTTGTGAAGAGCTCTTCCTTTTGTGTAAGAGCTAGTAAGTACATAGGTTAAAAAAAATCATTGTAGAATCAATTATGTTAGAGGAGACCTTCATGATCATCAAATCCAGCTGTCAGCCTGACCTACTGAGTCCAGTCACTGCTGTGTCCCTTAGTGCTGTGTGTGTGTGTCAAATACCTTAGGGCTGGAGACTCCACTGTGTGTCTGGACAGCCTGTTCCAGTGCTTGACCTCTGAAGAAATTCTTTCTTATATTCAGTCTAAACCTCCTCATTGTTATTCTCACTGTTTCAGTGGTTTTGAGGTACTATGTGCTTATACTGCATGGAGTGGTGTAAGAGGTGCTGTAGTTATAAATGGCAGTGTGTAGCACCAGAAACAGTTCAGTATCAATACCAGACAAGTATTGCAAGCTGCCTAGTTTGGCCAAGGTACTGTGAAAAGATTCCTTCTGGTATCTGGATTTGCTCAGATGTGTCCGTGCTGTAGCATTGGTATGTCTACACTACGTGTTACATGCAGTTTAGATATACTGTTTCACACTCTCTTTACAAAACTTAAGTGGTGACATTGTTTGCATCTGTGAGATCTTAAATATGATACTAAGTTGAAAGAATTTCATACGCAACTTAAATGGTTAAGTGGTTTTCACCTGTCAGATGCTTTTGTCTGGGATCTGAGTGCTTTTTATGTTAGCTTCATACAGGCTTACTATATGAGGTCGATCAATGATAAGTTTTAGTTAAAACAATGAAATTGTACATGAAATACTATGTTCAAAATGTGAAGCTATTTATATGTACTTGAAATGCTGTCAACTGACAGTGCAAAGGGATATAGCAAGTTTGAGATGGATTTGGGGAGATCAAAATGATGTAGTCTAGTTTTGTTGTGTTGCCTTATGAGAACTTCCGTAGTTTGGAAGTCACTGTATTATTTTAAATGTTTTGAAAGCCAGTGAGAATCAGAGTAGCCATAATTATTGTAACACACTTTGTTGTTAAAAATACCTAAATAATGAAATACTTGTAGAACTTCAAATTTCGTTCGCATTTCAGAACTATCATGACATTTTTGCACAGGAGGTGAATGTATAAATTGCGACACTGTATGTAAAGGGTTTTTTTTTTTTTTTCAATTGTGTAAGTTTCTACTTAATTAAGAATTTAGGCTGATGAGGGGGACTGTTTATTACACTTTAGTTATTGATATGTGAAACCTTCTTGGCCGGAACTTGCAAAAGAAACTATTCCTATTCTAAACTGTGGAGAGTAACTCTGGTCTCTGAAGGCTTTTTAAGGATTCAAATATTTATGAATGTAAAGCAGCATATTATTGGAGGGGGATTTTTTTCACATCCGTGTAGATTGTTTTGCAGAGATTCTTGTACTAGTGGTCAACAGCTAATGTAGGACATATGAGAATGAGTGCCATCTTGAGCAGAAGCACTGTAATGTGTGTAAACTATTCAACATAGTTGAAAACATAGGTTTTTTTGTTTTTTGTTTTTTTAGAGACAGTAAATCATGTATTTGCAGCACTTTATGAAGATTGAAGTTTGGAAAGTAAGTGAGCTGAAGGGTGCAGTGCGTCAACAAAGTTTTATTAGAGTAAGCATCGTCAGTGAAATTTTGAACTAAAATTGAGACTGCTTTTCTTTGCATGGTGCAGTTCCTGTTGAAATGGCTATAGAACTAGGAAGGCCATGTTTGTTTGTTTTTTTTTTAAGATTATTTTTGGGAACAGGGAACATAAATTCTCATCTTGGATTTTGTTTTTTTCTACCTTCTCTCCTGCGTATACAAAGGTTTCCTTTACTCAGTTTTAATACAGTTATGTTCCTTGTTATTAAATAAAATAACAAGGGGGCCTTTATTTCTTCTGGTGTCCCAAGACAATGAATTGCCAATATATAGAAAATCCAGTTAGAAAGACAACTTTCTATGATTTTGGTCAGTGAATGAGGTTGCTAAGAACATAAATGTTACTTTAAGAGTGAGTCACAGCTGAGAACAAGATGTTAGTACCCTCCCACTGAATATTTCTGTTGATTGACATCTCTATGGAATCTGTCAGGGATATAAGCAATAATAGTTCTGCTTATCTTTGAGTCTCCTTTTATTGGTTTTAGAACCTATTTCTACAAAGTCCCTTTGGTAGTCCTTTCTTGAAAACACATTGTACAAATTAGTTTTTACTGATCTCCTTTACTTTTCCTCAATGAAAACTCTGTTGCAGTAAATCCACACGCCAGTAATTTCCCCTTTAAGTTTACTGTATCGACTAAACTACATTTTAGGAATCTCAATCTGCTAGTGTTCCTTACGCATACTCAACTGCTTTTTTTGCAGTTCTTGGGGCAGTTAGTTTTCCTTCTTCTCTTGAGCTTTAAAAGTAGTGAAAGAACCAAGCATACCTTTTCAAAATGAATGTCTTCAGACATCCCCAAGCATGTTTTCCCTCATTTTCACTCTACTTTTTCTTTAGTTTTTTTTCCTTTGTGTCAGTCACTTGCCTTTTTGCTAGTCTCTTTTGTGTTATGCAGTGATACAAAAAATAATTTCATCAGCACTGAGTTCTATGAAACTTTGAAATTTTAATTGTTCCCATGAGGATTTTCTAACACAGGTTCTTACAGGTTGTGGAGCTCTAGGAATCTAATTAAATAGAGCTCCAGCACAAACAGAAGGATTTTATGTATAATATTTAAACTCAGCTAGAACCAAAATATGTATATGCTCAGATTTAATGGCGAAACTTGTTATGTGGTTTTGCATTAAATATGGTTGTCTAATATAGACAGGATTGTAGATGAAGTAATTTCTGGGAGTAGTATTTGATTTATAGTAGTTCTGGAAGTTTTTCCTTTTGAACGTCTGTAAATGATAGGTGATCAAGATCGTGGTGAGGACGAATGAATGAGACTATTTATTCCCTTTTCTCCAGTCTTTAAGCAATTCACCTAGAAACAGTTAATATCAGATGATCTTTTTATCAAGTTATGCTAATTTTTGCTTTAAAAAGAAAATAATTTTCCTATGATAGATTTTGTCTCACATCTTGTATTAGCTGGCATTTCTTGCCTGTTGTGCACTCTTGGGTTTACTACACATCAAGGGAGTATCTTTGTTTTGGAAATAATGTGATAGGGATATCCAGCTTCTAGAAAGGAACATATTCCTTAAAAACATCCAGTTTTGCTATTAGCTCTTAGTCTTGTGGGTCAATATTCCTTTTTCTTGTAAGAACTGCTATTTTCATGCATGCACATGTCAAATTAAAGATTCATTTTCAGCAGAAAATGAGTACAGCCTTCCAAAGTAACAGGAGGAAACATCATTTACTGCTGACAGTCTCATGTTGATCTTTTGTGACTGAAGTGCTGCTTGAGCAATTGGTTTGAAGATAGTAGCCTTTTACCTCCTGAAAGTCTGTTGCCACTGTTGGGTGTTGTTGATTCAGAGCATATTTCCTTCTTATTGCATGGAGCTCATTAGTCAAGGTGACAATCACATGAAGCTGAGATGAACTGCTGGTGTTCAAAAGCATAGTCTATTGTTGTGAAGATATTGTCTTAGTTTCCTTATATCTTTGTCCATATGTCAGTATTCCTTTACTTTTTCTGCCTTATACTGAATGTAAGCTCTTAAGGATAAAAATAGCTTTCCTCTTTACAGTGTCCTGCAGCGTGGACTTCTGTTTTGTGAGAAGGGTTTCCAAGTATCATAGTATATAAATAGGTATGTGGCTATGTTGGTGGCCAGTGTGCTTGTCATAGTGCTTCCAAAGCCATCTGCAAATGATTTGACTGGTACAATACATTTACAGTAAAGGCTCTCAAAATTGAAGTGTTCCACAGTGTCTTCAAGATAAAGAAGAATTTGAAAAACGGACCTGGAAAAATGTATTTAGAGTTCTCAAGTTGTATGAGGCATTTTGTAGGGTGCAGCCAAAATACCAAGCTCAGCACAGAATATTAATTACATAACAAGATAAATATTGAAACCGTAGAATCACAGAATATCCTGAGTTGGAAGGAACCCACAAGGATGATCAAGTCCAACCTCTGGCTCCACAAAGGACCACCCAAATGTCATTCAGCTGTGGCAGCTTGGGGCTGTGCCCACTGCCCTGGGCAGCTGGTTCTATGCCCACTGCCCTCTGGTGCAGACCCTTTTCATAACCCCCACCTGGCCCTCCCCTGATGCAACTCCATGCCGTTCTCTCAGGCTCTGTTGCTGTTACCAGGGAGCAGAGCTCAGCACTGCTCTCTGCTCCCTGTGAGGAGCTACAGCTGCCATTAGGGCTCCCCGCAGCCTACTTTGCTCTGGGAGCAACAAACCTAGGGCCCTCAGCCATTCCTCCAGTGTCTTGCCCTCCAGACCCTTCACCGTCTTTATAGTCCTCCTCTGGGTGCTCTCTAAAAGCATCTTATGTTGTGGCACTGAAACCCGCACCCAGTGGTCAAGGTGAGGCCACACAGCACAGAGCAGAGCAGGACAACTGCTTGCCTCGCCCGGCAGTACTGGGCCTGATGCACTCCAGGGTACGGTTGGCCCTTCTGGCTGCCGGAGTGCACTGCTGACTCAGATTCAATTTGCCACTAACCAGAACACTCAGATCCCTTTTTGCAGGACTGTTCTCCAGTCCCTCACCCCCTAGTCTGTACATAAGGCCAGCGCCACCCCATCCCAGGTGCAGAACCACTTGCTCTTTTTCATGCAGATGGTGACCACCCTTGAATTTGTCCAGATCTTGGTGCAAGGCCTCTCTACCCTCAAGGAAGTCAGCATTCCTCCCTCATACTCATGCGTCATCCTTATGCATCATCCACAGATTTATTTAATACAACTTTTGCAATGGTTTACGGGCTGGTTTGGCTCGATTAAGTGACTAGCGGGGTGGGGGGACCCACAGACCCACACGCTGGCAAAGGGGAAAAGGTAGAGAGGAGCCTAAAAACAAATGAGCAGCAATGATCTGAGGAGAAACAAACTAATTTACTAATTATTTAGTAAATAATAGATATCGGAATGCAAGATAACACACTATAATACAATATAATTAGAATTGAAGCTAATAAATCAAATTAAATGAGAGTGTCTGAAAACTGAAGGCCTTACTCTAATGCTGAGGTGAGATGGCACCTGCAACAGAGACAAGCCAGATGACAAAAAGGGAAGGTCAAGTGACCTACAAACGGCTTTTATCTTTTGCTCTGAGTGGAAATGGTAGCAGAACAGAGAACAGTCCTCTGGGGAATCTAGTTCTTCTCTTCTGGGACAGGTATCCAGAACCGGAGCATTTTAACTCTTTAACTCGCAGTGCACTACTTGATGTTATGATGTGGAATACTGATAATCAAAAATCATAAAACCATGACAAACTTCCAGATCTTTATTGGAATCAACAGTGAAAACATTAAAGAGAAATGGCCTTAAAATGGAACCCATCAGAATCCCACTGGTGACAAGTAGGGCAACTCTCAGGCTCATGGTCTCCCCTCTCCCAGCTCAGCCTTGTTTTGGTTGTCATGGGACATTCGTAGGGTCTCATCATCATCACCTTATGATGTCACGAGCCACCTCCCTGCCAACCACTGTAAATACAGGGACCCTGACAACAGAACACCAGTTGCTGACTGACTTCTGTCTGGGAAGCACACACTTGAGACCAGGAGCTTTTTACCCAGACCCTTCCCTCCCATTCTGGGAATTTTTGTGGAGGAGGATGGATCTTCCTCCACCAAAGAAGCTTCGGCTTCCAGAGAGCAGCAGCGAGCTTGAGCCAATGCATGTAGACCCACTGGAGGGCAATGTTGAGGCCATGGAGGTGGACCTACCTCCAGAGATTGAACCGATGGAGATAGATCCACCTCCATCAGGCCCGGGCAAGTACTATAACATCATACTCGCCCAGAGACGTTGCTCTATCCATTGGTGGTGCAGCAGGAGCTCTCAATTTCCATCTTGGTGTTGAAGAGTTGCCATCCTCCAAAGAGCCCCTGGGCCATCTGCTGCTCTCTAGAATCCCTTCTTCCCTGTCCCCCATCCTCATCCTTCTCCAAGACCTCTCACCTCTTCTTTCCCAAGCTCTGAGGAAAAGGGAAGGACTGGGACTGGTGTCCTCTAAGCTTCTGCACTGAGAAAACAGGAGGAGTCCAGTGGATGGCCCCAAGCTCCCTGTGGGCTCCATGCAAGTCCTAAGGAAGAGGGCAGGACTGGGACTGGTGTCGCCTATGCTTCTACACCAGGACAATGGGAGGAGTCCAGTGGTCAGCCCCAAGCTCCCTACATCCTCCTGGTGAGCCCTCAAGAAGAGGCCAGGACTGGGGCTGGTGTCCCAGCTGCTGTGCCGGGACAACAGGTGGAGTCTAGCCCTGAGCTCCCTGCAGCCTCCAGGCAAGTCCTGAAGAAGAGGGCAGGACTGGGTCTGGTGTCCTCTAAGCTGCTGTGCTGGGACAAGAGGAGTCCAGTGGATGGCCCTGAGCTCCTTGCGTCCTTGAGGCAAGTCCTGAAGAGGAGGGCAGGACTGGGACTGGCATCCTCTGAGCTGCTGTGCTGTTACAGTAGGAATAGTTCAGTGGATAGCCCCAAGCTCCCTGTGGCCTCCAGGCAAGCCCTGAGGAAGAGGGAAGGACTGGGAATGGTATCCTCTAAGCTGCTGTGTCAGGACAATGGGAGGAGCCCAGCAGATGACATGGAGATCCCTGCAGCCTCCAGGTGAGCCCTCAAGAAAAGGGCAGGACTGGGACTGGTCTACTCTCAGCTGCAGTGTTGGGAATCGAGCGGACAGCCCCAAGCTCCCTGCGGCCTCCAGACAGCATCAGAGAAAGTACAGAGGCAGCTTTCCATTGGAGAAGGAGAAGACTTTGGTTCAGACAGGAAGAAGGACTTAAGTTCAGCATGAGGGTCCATTCCGGTTGCTCCATTAAAAAGTTTCAAAACTGGATAATAAACAATTTAAAAGAACAATACAAAACAATGATAAGAATAGCCCAAGGTTTTTTCTAAAGCAAAACCAGTAAGTGCCTCTCCATTTTTGGTACTTTAGAGTCTGCCCTGGGTTTCCTGGATCCCTTCCGCTCTCTCTGGAGGGAATGACTCTGCCCTGTGGGGTGAGGCCCAGCCCAGGCCTCAGTGCTGGGGAGGGGCTCGGGCACACGGCAGCCTGGCAGGCTGTGGGCATGGCCTTTGCTCAGCACAGAGGTCCGAGGAGGGATGGAGGGCTGTGGAGGTGCCCCCTCGTTTTACTCCAGGGTGCTGTTTAAAATATTTGATTAAAATCACGCTTGGAGAAAAAAAAAAAAAAAAAGAAAATGTAAAAATCCTTGAAAATGCTGTTTTCATCTAAAAACCATTTTGAAGATAGTATATGAAAAAGAAATATGTTTTTTTGAATTTGTTTCATATAATACGTGCACAAGGTTCTCAAATACCTATTCTTATTGAGTAATGATATCTGTTTTTACAGAGGTTCAGTCATGAAATGAGAGAGGGAAAATGAAGACAGGGAAGAAAACATGACAGAAGATGGTATTTGAACAGCTTGTTAATTGAGGGGGTGGACAAAATCCAGTCATACTCTTAATTTGGAGTATGTTGCTTTGCAGTCTTCTGTAGTGGGTCCTGAAAAATAAAGGGATTATACATTCCCTAATGACAGGCGAATTAAAATACCTAGGATTTATTTGAGAGCACTGCACATCTGTTCTATTTTGAAGCTGATACTGCTATGTGCCTTAGACCCTTGCTAGCAGGAAATGATACGTAGTCATATATTGGATCTCCAAAGTGGCAACATATGAACAAGGCATGGTCAAGAATCCCTTAGGAGTTTAGTTTTTATGGAACTTTTTTTTTTGTGCTGTAGAGAGATAGTAATTCTAAAACTTGAAGGAGCTGGGGTGGGAAGAGTAGGCTGATGGCTACATCTGCACAGGGAAGAATCTTTTGGTTATAATTCTTGGGCGTCCGCCCAGCCACCTCTTCTTCCCACCTGCAGCATTGCTCTCAGCAGGCAAATCTAAATGTTATCATCAGCAACAACAACAAGACAGCTCTCAGCAACTTTGTTCTGCATCTTTCTCTATTGCAGTAGGGGAAGGGAAGCTTGCAGCTGCTATCTCCAAAGAGACCAGCAAGGGAGCTTGGTCTGCCTACTGAGAACAACTCTGCAGATGCACCAGATTTCATTTTATTGTAATACCAAGTCAGCTTGCTGTTATCACTCTATGGCATAACAAATGATAGTGTTTCAGGAGACTATTTAAGAGTCTGTGTTATAATAAAGCAAGATTCAATGCTTTTGGGTGACTCAGCTTGTAATGACGCTGTATATGCTCTCCTTTTCTGTTGTGACAGCATTAGTCTTTGCACCTCTTGGGGAAAACTAATAAAATGCAACAGAAAGTAATCCAAGCCCTTTAAATTTTAACTTGAGTGAGCCTGTGATTCCAGAAAGGGTGATAATTAATATATGTAGCTACTCATTTCCTTCCCATCTAGTACTGTGTGCCTTATTTAGTCAGCCTTTTGGTTAAACTTTCTTATTAAATATTTGAATGCTGGTTTGCAAACAGGAGTACAGAGTTTTTACCACAAAATATTACTAGGGGTTTAATATCATAATGGTATTGTGGGAAATATCTGCAGGTTTTTCTTACTGCCTTGTATTTCTTTTTAAATTAATCCTGTTTTGAGCAGCTTCATGCAGGCTTGTTCTGTATAAAGAAATAATTCATATATAAACTACCAAATTTGATGTCTAAAATTAATGGTTATCTGAAATCATCGAAATGTACAGTCTGTATTTTATTATTTTTTCTTCTTCCCAGAGTTTGAACACATATCATTCTGATGGCGTTTACTGGTGGCTCAGCACTTTGGGAGAACACTTTTAAAAGTAGTTTGAAAGTGTAAATATGTTTATTTAAAATCACTGAAATAATGTTGCTTCAGGCTCTCTCTTTGTAAAATGTTGATTTAGCTAATATGTATGTCGCTCTGAAAATAATGCCTCCTGTTTATTTCCATGGAAATTACAACAGATACAATGATTACAATAGCACTGTTTGATAGAGCAAGAACAATAGCCTGCATGCTGCGCTTGTAAAAATCTCTACCGGTGGAGGTGATCTGCTGTTGTCACTGTTGAAACGCACCACCCACTGCTTCACTGTGCTCACATCTGCTGTTTGGTCTCCATAAACATTCAGCAAGCATTAATGTATGTCAGTGGCTACAGTTTTTCCTGCATGGAGGAAATCAGCGGCACCTCTTTGCTTCATACACGCTTCCTTGTCAAATGCCATTTTGTCAAGCTGCCCCTCTGCTGCCATCTGCCTTATGGCTACAACATGTAACGGAATATTGGTGGGAAGGTTCAGCCTCAAAATCTGCTCTGTTATTGGGGGCCAACAGAGTAAAACAGGAGGCATTACTTCTGGGGCAGTCCTCATATTATCTACTGTAAAATTGCTGCAGGTACCTGGCAGCTTAGACTTACCAAGCATGAGTACATGTCTTGGGTTTGCTGACCATAAATATGTAAGGAAAGATTAGATTTGCAATTCAGTCTTTGTAAAATTCTTATTGCATCTTAAATATCTTCTCTGTTATAATTGAGGAAATACGATTTTTTTTTAGATGTAGCTGAGGAAATCAACTGTCTTTCTAAGTCTAGTGATTAGCTGAGGTCATTCAGAGATGGAAATTTTAATTTCATATGGAAGTGTTAATAATTATGTGCTTGAGTCATAATATCATTAAATTTCATTCCAGACATCGTTACTCTTAGGAAAACGAGTAAAGTAAATAATGCATATTGAAGGGAGGCCTATCTGAACTCTCTAAAAGCAGGTGGCAAGGGCCAGGTGGTGGTAGTTTTTGTTTGCTTGGCTTCTCTCTGATTTGAAAGGGAAGGGCTCATTTATGCTTTGTTGCACTGACAAGTTTTGCTGCAAATAGTCATAGAATGGTTTGGATGTGAAGGGACCTTAAAGATCATATAGCTCAAAGAGCCCTGCCGTGGCCAGGAGTACCTTCTGCTAGACTGTGTTGCTCATAGTTCTGGATGTGTCACTCACAAGAAAAGTAGGATTTGGCTGTCAGGTTTCACACTGAGGCAAGGAGTGCTTCTTGGTGTATAGTAGAAGTTCTGGAACATAGCTCCCTTTGCTTCCAAGGTTAAACCTCTGAGAATAAGTATGGTTTTCCTGTTAACAGACTCTTGCAGGGCTTCTGTGAGAGACGTATGAGGTTGATGGCTGAGGAAGCCATAAGGTATGGTGAGACAAAATGTACATATTTGTGGGTGAAATTTTCTAGTATGTTTTGTAGAATCAAGATGAGAAATATAGGTACGTAGTCTTAAAAGTAAGTGAAGAATTAGAAGAGTAAGTGTGATTTTTTGTTTTGATATGTGAAATCTTCATATGTGAAAGGAGTATCTTCCCTATGAAATTGCTGTTTCAGATGTAGCTGCAACCAGATCAGACCCTCGTGAAGAAAATATATTTTAAATTAATTTTGAGAATGTTGGTTATGATTGGCCTGTGCTTAGAAATATCATATGCATCATAACCTTTTTCCCTTTCTCTGTGGAGTGATGTTGATGATGCAAGTTGCTGTAAAGCTTGAATGTATACCAAGTCTGTGACCTTGCAGGTATTTCAACTGTAGACAAGTACAGTTTAGTAGTATCCTTTGTTCAGGTACAAAAGAGAGGTGAATGTAAGAAATGGGTAGTATTGGCAGCATTTTGTTGACTTGTTGAATAGACCAGAAGTGGAAAAACATTTTATATCGTACTTAATATAATACATTATGTAAGAAGGTTGTTTTTCCTGCATGCCAATTATTTATTTGGATTTCCTATTGTTGTGTATATCTGCAGTATAAACAACTTTTTGTCACTTCATACATTCTTTCAATGTAATACACAGTCTGGTAATACTAAATCTTACTTTTTTGGAGTTACTTGTGGTGACTTTTGCATAGATGAAAGAGTTGTTCTAGGTAGAACTGATAGTAGTTTCTTGCTTGCAACTAGAATTTTGTTTTACTATGTACTTTATTTGCTTCTTTCTCTTCTCTCTAATGGATGGCATAAAAATGATTTGTGTGGCATGATGTATTACTATTTGTAAGAATATAGAAAGCTAAGATTCTTTTTCTGTCATCTTTATTTTCTGGCAGGTAAAGCCGTAAGGTGTAAGCCCTTTTACTCCCTTTATATTGTCAACATTAGCTCTTCTATAATTATGCATGGTTTGGCTTAAATGAAAATGTAATTGTGCCTATGTATATCTGTAGCTTAGTGTATACAGTGAAGGAGTTCATACATTTAGTATCGATATCATCAACATCACTTTTTTGGTAGTACATGCAAAGATTTGGAAAGCTTTCAACCTTTTGAAGTGCTGCTGTACAGAAGATTGGAATGACTGCTTTAGAGGGTGAATTTGACCACTTTTTGTCATAGATGTTTTTATTTTTCAGAAGCTTTTTTTTAAATTTTTCATTGTAAAATAACTGTATATTAAAACATGGCATTGTTTTGTTTCTTATTTAAGTTGAGAAGACATTAGAAACTGTGCTTCAATACCAGGTTACGTTTCATCTTTAGAGTTCCTCGTGGGAGTAACAGACTGCAAAGTGCAACTTTTTCAGGACTGTGGCTAGGGCTTTCAGATTATCTGAGTGTCTGTATGTCATATATGGTTCTTTAGGTTTGTAGTAATATTCTCCATCATGTGTGGCAATATTCTCTAAGTTTTGAAACAAAAATTAAGAATCAAAATAGATACTCTCTAGATTAGAATATAGGGATTCTAATCTGAACTACCTCATGAAACAAAACATCTTTGTAAAATGTTTTGTATTCTAATAACAGGAAAGAAACATTTGTATACTAAAGCTTAAATAGTATTTCCTGTTAGACTGCAGTGTTATAAAGAGATCCTGATTACGAATGCTGGAGTATCTTTGACCTCTCATTTCCTTCCTTTTAGGATAATTTTTCTTGTTTGCATGTGGGTAAGAGCAAAATGCGTTATAATATTTTTTTTTCAGTTGTGGTTTTAAGTGTGCGCATTTTCTTAATTTATTTAGAGAAGCACTAAAACCCTTCCGGCATTTCTCTAAAAGTAAATTTCTCTACTAACAAATCTTTATGATCCCACGAATAATTTTTACTGCATGTCTCACTGTGCCAACGTTTTGTTGACAATCAGTTTTATTTAAAATAATGTTAAAAGCCCTGCCTTTTGGCAGTCATATAATACAAGTATGCCTCTTGAATTTTTGTATATTTAACAGGAATCAAAGACGTAAGATAGGTTCTTAGGTAGTTGTACAAAAACAGATACAGTCCTTATTCTACATGGTTTGTCCATGTGTCTGTTAGGTAGAGATAGGTAAAGTAAACAGATTCGGGATAAACTGGAAGGAGGAAGGACCCTTATCCATCTCAAGTCAAAATTTGGATCAACTGAAGAGTAGTTTTCTCTGTAGAACTGGGAAGATTCATCAATAAAACGTACAGGTATTTTCTTGGAATTCATCAGAGCAGGCAGCTAGACTTCGGTACTTGGCTTTTCAAGGTTAGTCTGAAGTCCTGGTTAGGTGGCTTTAGGAAGATGCACGTCTTTTGGCTTACATGAGGTACGTTCTTTCAACAGATGGCGCTCTTTCTAGTAGTAAGAGAAGAGAAGGAAGATTCATAGAAGTCTTATGTTTTCTCATGGGTAATTGTTATCTTCTAGTACTTTGGTGATTGAAGTGCTAACGTCACGGAGAAAAATCTCAAACTCATAAAACTTTTTAATCAATATTTTTGCTTCCTAGCAGAAATAGTTCTAGATTTCTGACAGTTCCAGAAGTATGATCTGACTAAACACTTCGTAAATTTTGACAGATATTGTTCTCTGAAACTAGAAAGATTACTGCTGTGAAGTCTAAAATGAGCAAGAGTAGTGTATGTTTTGTTTGAGTAGAGAATATTTGTTTGCTTTCAATGAAGAATGAAGTGACTGAATGCAAACTGCTTTGGTGGTCTTAAATTTATAAGCAAGCACTTACCTAGGGAAGGTATAGGTATATAGGAAGGTATATTGGAAGGTATAAGAAATGACCAAGTGACCTCTTCTAAGTGGGAAATTGTATCTTATTGAGAAGGCCTTGTTAGTAGAATGTAAACTTTCTATTTCTCAAGTAGTAAACTCTTGGTCAGAACTCCTGTTAGCTACTTGTATTTTCTTTTTTTTTTTTTCATTCTTTCTGAATAATATAGTATTTTTTAGGGAGCTTTCTATTATACACATGTTTTATAACACTAGTGGATTCCTTTATAATGCATAGATCATTTGGGATGATGTCCAAGATGTGACTCATTGTGATGTTTTAAGGCATTATAAAGTATTTGCAAACTCTTCTAGATTGTTTTGTTGTGGTGACATGATCAGGCTGTATTTCCTGTCTTGAGGAAATTTGCAAACATTGTAGATAATTAAGATTTGCTGTACTTCTTTAATTACTTCTTGGTAGGACATAATACAAATTTACCTCTGTTTTTATAATTTTCATTACAGATTTCTTCAGCTGTTTTGAGTGTGTCTTAATCTATGTTGTATGGTTAGTGATAGAAGACAGATTGGATCGAGAATACTGAAGACATAAACACTATACTGGATTTCTAAAACAAAAATATTTAACAGCTTTCTTGGGTTATAGAAAGAAACATAGTACTTGTAGTGGAAATGCTGTCACGGCTGGAAGCGCTGATTGAGCACCTGGCGGGAAGGCAGGGCATCCCAGGGGAGGTCAGGTGCATGCAATAAGGGGAGCCAGGATCCACTCCTTCCCATATCTCATTTAAGGGTTGGCAGTGGAGGTAAGGGTGTCTTGCTGGACATCCCTGTGTACCTGAGACCTTCTGAAGGTAAGTGGCTTTTTTCTTTATTTCTGTGCCTATGGATGTTGCATTTGAGTAAATCCTCACTTGCTGCAGCGTGGGACCTTGCTGATCTGCTGTTATTGGTGCACTTTCCATAGCATTACAGCATTTAATAAGATGACTTTTGCAATAATTTGGGATTTCTGTGCATATGTGTGATTTTCCTCCCCCCATCCCCCCCCGTATGGGAACTGTTGACTCATGGCCTGAACCTCTGATTGACCACCTGAGGCAAGCACTGAGTCAGCCATGGGAGCACAGGTGAAGGCAATTCACCTGTGTGCCTGGAAGGGGTGGAGCCAGGCTCCATGTCTCCTAGACCCCATTTAAGGGCTGACTTCCACTGAGGAAAGATCTCTTCCTGGAGATTGCTCCTTGTGGAGTTCCTTTGTGAGTCTAAAACACCGGTGAGCGCCTTTTCTGTCTATTTAACTATTCTTACTAGCTTAACTTCTCTGTATACCTGTTAACCTTACACCTCCCCAACAAATATGTTAAAATCAACAAAAACAACAGCAAACTTTTTTTTTTAAAACTCAGGACTGTATTTATACAACTGCTGGTCTAACCATTGGTTTCCAGTTGAACAAGTGTTGTTTGTACAGGCACAGACTTAAAGGGGAGGAAAAAGTTGCATTATGCTTCGTATTTTATGTTTTATTTTATATCCAATCTCAACTCTGTTAAGAGATGGGAAGTTGACTGACGTATCATATGAGTATTACAAGAGACATATTAAACCAAGTGTGTGAAAAATGCATCTGGGCACAGTATATATCGTGTTTTTGTCCTCTGACTGTATTATCTATATCAATCTGAGTATCAATATATTAAAAACTATTATTATGCAATTATGACTGACTTTAGTGCACAAAAAAAAACCTGCAGGTTATTTGAGATGGATTAAATATATTTAAATGATTCTGTATCCATACGTGTGTAAAAGAATTTCAAGAAATTGAGTCAGGTTCAGTTGGGAAATGCATAAGGAAAAGCAACTACTCGTATGAAGATCATCTATGTGATTCCCTCTGTAAAAATTGCCTGATAACCTGTGAACTAAATAGCTTCTCTAAGAGCTATGATGCTTCATGTGGTGTGCTGTGTCAAGAATTAGTATTACAGTATTTCACAATTCTAGGGTTTTTTTTGTTTGTTTTCTTTACAGAGAATAACAGGCATGTTTTACATCTTGATTCTAAATGTGACTAAAGCTTGTATCTGGGAATGAAACTCCTGTTCTGTCTGAACAAGAGGATCCTGACAGAGAATAACTAACAATTCAGTTTTTGTCACTTACAATTGTGGCATTGAGAGGTTTTCCAGGTTTCATCAGTTGTTTCTATATTTTTTGTAATCCTTATGTAAAGTACTTTGTCACAGAAACTGATGGTTGCTAGCTCTCAGTTGATGTAAAGCAAAATTATAGTTTTACAAAATTTTTCTTAGCACAATTAGAGGGTTCACCTGCAATAGCAGCTTAGTTCTTTACTAAATTATCTGCCTTTGAGAAGATGCATTGATTGTTCCTGCTGAGTTCGATTGAGATTGCAAAGTACAAGTTGGGTTTTTCAGACTAAGCCAGAGGTTGTGTTCCAGGATTGCCCCTCCAACTATTAACAAATACTCAGCCTAAAGAACCAAAGTAGATCTAATCTGGAGTAAACTGCCTTGAGATGCGTGTAGGATTTCAGGCAAAAGAGTTGTTTTGCCGCTTAAGAGTTTTCTACTGGCCTGCTAAAGTAGGCATAGTTAGAATGTGCTGTGTGAATAAGCAGCTGTTTATTTTGTTTAGTTCTTGTACAAGACCACATGTCTTTATTTGGTGTTCACTATTCAAATGCTGTTTTGAATGCCGAATTTTGTTTTGCATCATGAATCATATCCTTACAACATCTGAGTTACTCATGGATAGCTATTACATTTATCTTCATTGATATATTCATTCAAATTCATTGCTGAGAATTTATAGCTGACTTTAAGGTATCAGTATTATCACTTCTTTTTTTTTTTAAAGAACTTAGTTATGGCATTGGCATCAAAATTATGTACGAATCTTTGGGTGCCCAAGCAGGAGTGCCCTTTTTCCTTCTTTTTCAAAGAGGTAAAGAGGTTAACATCTCAAATTCAGCATTTGGTTTATTGTTTTGGAGTGGCATTGACTTAGAGTAGTGAGTGCATAGCATGTCTGGGAAGCAGATCTAGAGCTTGTGTGTTTGATAGCCAGGAAAAAGAGACAGTACTGTGACCTACCTGCATGGTATAGTGACTTCCCAAGCAGCATGTGGGAACTGTGTGGCTGAGGTTCCAATGCTCATGTGTAAACTGAATGCATTTCTTATTTACAGTATTGGTATTGCAATTTCCAGCGTCGCTTAGCTTTTGGACGTAAAACACAAGTTGAAGGAGTTGATTCCTAAAGGGTTTGCTGGAAGAACCAGGCTGTCTAGGTCATGGTTGCATGAACAGGTAAGCTGCCAGAGTGAGTTGCTGCTCCCCATGCATCTTTATCTAGTGTTCCTGACAGTTTAGCAAACCAGTTAAATGCAGTGGCAGAAAGCATTACACCTTTTCCTTCTGTATTGCTTTCCTATGCTGTGCTGGTAAGATAAATTGGCATATGGATGTCAGCACCAGTGCTGGGGGAAATGCACTAGAAGCAGGAAGACTTGTGTATGAGAAATTAAGGTAGAACTCCTTCCCCTCTCCTCCAAGGATTAGCATCCTGTGAAGCTATACCCTTAAGGCTCTTTGGTAGGTAGTTGTTCTGACTTAGCTTTTTTTCTTAATTGCAAGTTTCTTGCTTGTTCTAAGCTGATGTAGGCATGACGTATTTCAGACTCCAGTGCATTGCCTGATGCCGTCTGGTTATATGTTCTTGCTTCCTTTCTTGCTCTTCTGATTGATTGTGCAGCCATGGAGTGAGCTGATACCAAAACTGCTGTTTTACTTTCAGTTGATTTTCAGATGAATGAGAAGCCGATACAACCTGTAACAATAGGGCCAATACAAAGATAGGATCAAGAGCTGCAGCTAAAGATGGTTGTGAACAGCCTGGCATTTTGAGAAACAGTGCTATGTTTGTCAGTCCAGGGCTTCTCAGCAAATTGCATGTATTGGTTCTGGACACTTCTTATCCACTCTTCTCCAGCATGCACAAACCAGTTGCTCCCTCTGTGGTGGCACTACCATGGCTGAGGGAGGAAGAGAAGCTGCCTTTCCTAAGATTCTGTGCTTAGCAGCTCTGATGTCATAGCCCTAGCATTCAGAAGGAACAACAGGCAGGTAGGTCTTACCTTTAAATTTAACTTACGTTTCAGTAGGTTTACAAGAATAGCAATGGAATAGTCTTTCTCCCAGGATTATCTTCCCATTAGTTTATCCTTTTTTTTATTCCAGAGCTGCAAAATATCAGTTCTGTTAAGTACAATGGCAGAATTCCTGTAGGAGTTTTAAAATCTGAAGTAACCTGTATTTCTCTTCCCAGGGAGATGGCTGAGAACTTCTTCTCACCTCCTCTCCCACCCCCCACTGGATTAAGAGCTTACTGTTGACAGTGGAAAATTTCAGGCTCCAATTGTTAAAATTAGTTGGGACTTTCAGGTGGCAGAAAACAGGATCTTTCAATGAAAGATGATGGATATTTTATTAATAATAAATAATGCTACCAGAGGAGCTTATAAAAAGGCAAATTTAAAATCTGCTGCTTCAGCTTCACACTATACAAAGCATTACTTACATTTAGTTTGTTGAGCTGTTTATCCAAAATGGAATTATAACAATACTTGTGAAATTCTTGCCTTGGTAAACCTATTGAACAGTTGTATTAGTATATACTTCAACAATCTAAATTTAAAACAAGACTTTCTCTAAGAAGGTCAATGAAACTACTTTTCTTTTGATCTTGCATCCTTGTGGATGCCTGCATAGTTCTTCTGTAAGAGAAGTTTTACTGGATGAGTCAGTGCACTGAGTCATAGGCAGCATGAAGCCTGTAGTGCTCTAGACTAACTAATTGGTAACAGTCTCAAATTTAATTAAAGCACAGTTGTCAGCTCTGCGTTACTGATTGACATCCCAGTAAAGTATTTTGTTTTTGGCAACTTACATTAATTGTTCTCTGTTTGTGTGGTTTAGGATCCTCTTAATGTTGAATAGATCTGCCATTGCTGTTATCATCTCTGTGCTTTTTGATTTCTATACTGCTCACATCGAATTTTTTTTCTCCTTAGGTAACATTTTCAGTAATTATGCTCTTTATCATGCTTGTGACTTTACAGATGTGTAGAGTCCTTTGAGGATTTTTGTTAGTTTTATTCTTTAAGAACAGTCAAATTAGCACAGATGAATATTTTTTTCTCACTTCAACTCTTCCCGAAATTTTGTAAGCGTGATGCAAAATTAAAAAAAAAAAAGTAGTAATTTGTGTTGACTTGCAGATTACATGCTCAGTTGTGATAATTTTTACTTCTAATGTTCATCTTGTACCTTGGTTTAACATAACAGATGGCTTCTGTTTATCCCAGCGCGTGCCATCTTCTCCAGATGATGATGTGATGGTGGTTTCCAGTGACTGGAGATATTGAGATAAATGGAGCCATTCTCCCTTTTCTTCAGTAACTTTGTGTGTGATTCTTTCTTCACCTCCTCAAGGAGCATCAGGGAAAGGGCTGTGTTGGCAGAAGAGAGATGATGTCATGAAGCTATATATCTTTCATTAAGGAAAAATGTTCAGCGTGTTGGGAGAAAATCAGGGCTCGATTGTATTTTTATTTTTTATTCTATTCTTAATCACTTCCACTGTTTTCTTTTAATCTACTGGCTCTGTGCATGACTCCTGGTTTCCCCAGCTGCGAACTGAGGAAGGAAAACTTGAATGACTTGTAATGCTCTGTGCAACTGAGTTTCTTACTTTTAAAGCCTTTGAGATAATGTTTTCATATGTGATAAATACTGAAGCTTAGATGATGAAGAAATTTATTTCCAAAGACCAAACGAGGAGGTAGAAGGTGTTTTGATTACCTGTTAGTTTTTTTATCTTGACCAATTTCTCCTCTCTTAATGTGTTTAGATGTAAAGATCTTTGTAAACCAGAAGACTATCAGAAATACATTGCTGATTCACATCAGAAGTACACCTGACCAGATCTGCAGTTGCTGCTGGTGCCCAACAACAGGTGCTAATGGAAGTGTTACAAAAAGGTGCATTAGGAAATGCTAATTTATCCATCCTGCACCTTTAAGCTTCTGACAGTAGTTTAAGGATGTCCTTGAGGGGGAGAAAATAAAGAGAAATTGTGGGTTGCATTCATGTTGCATGCATTCTCGACTGACATAGTCCTTTTTATCCACATTGATCTCTTTTAAAAATGTGTTCAATTTTAGCCCTCTCCCTTCAACATGATACCCATAGTTCCAATATTTGCATGAAAAGCACTTTCTTTTATTTGTTCTAACTTGATGCCTGATAATATCATCAGGTTCACTGAGCTCTTGTATTTTGAGATAAGTGAATCATACCATCTGCTCCAGCTGTATGAAAGCAATGTTAATAGTCCTCCGCAGAAAATAGCTAGAGGCTTTGGATGTTGTATTGGACCAGAGATGTGTGTCCTAAGGGACTCCTTTTCCTCCTTTCCTGTCTTGTCCTCGTCTAAGCACAGTTTCATATGAGGCAGCAGTGACTGAAGGCTTTCTAGTCTCTCCTAAAATGATCATAAAGCTAGCTCTGAAATTGTTTTTTTTTTTGAATGTGTTTTTTTTTTTGTTGTTTGTTTCTATTTTATGAATTTCCCTCACATCATCTTTCTCTTAGGAATGCAGGGCTTACTCATAGAGTTGCAGAATGTCTTAGGTTGGAAGGGACCTTAAAGGGAGCACTCCTGCCATGGGCAGAGTTGCCGACCACTAGATTAGGCTGCCCATCCAGCCTGGCCTTGGATGCGTCCAGGCTTGGGACATCCATATCTTCTCTGGGCAGCCTGTACCAGTGCCTACCACCTAATCTTTATTTTCCATTTTTGAGTTTAAAGCCTTTCTCCCTTGTCCTGTCACTGCCAGACAGTGTAAAAAGCTGGTCTCCCTCCTGTTTATCCCTTGAAGTACTGGAAGGCCATGATGAAGTCTCCCCAGAGCCCTCTCCAAGCTAAACAAACCCAGCTCCCTCAACCTTTCTTCATAGGAGAGTTGCTCCAGTCCTTCTTTGTGTGTGCCCTTCTTCTGGACCCACTCCAACAGCTCCACATTATTCTCATGTAGGTCCCAAGCCTAGATGCAAAACTCTGGACGGGGCCTTATGAGGGCAGAACAGAGGAGAGTCACCTTCCTCTTCCTGCTCTCCAGTCCTCTTTTGATGCACCCCAGGATACCATTGGCCTTCCAGGCTACAGATGCACACTGCTGGCTCCTGTCCAGCCTTTCATCTACCAGGATCCCCAAGTTGTTCTCCCAGTCTGTAGACATATCTGGATTGCCCACACCTAAGTGCAGCACCTCGCTCTTGGCCTTGTTGAAGCTCAGGTCTGTCTACATAGCATCCCTTCCTGCTGTCATACCAAGTGCACCACTCAGTATAGTCTGCAAACTTGTTGATGCTGCACTTGATCCCACTGTCTACATCATTGATAAAGATGTTTAAGAGCTTCTGTCCCAAGATGGACACTTGGTTAAAATTACTTGTCAGCAGCTTCCACTTGGACACAATCCTCTGGCGCTGACCATCCAACCAATTCCTTATCCACTCAATAGTCCAGTCTTCAAATCCATTTCCATGTCTTTATCAAATTCATGTCTAATGGGAGTGGCATTTTTCCCCATTTCCAGTCATCAGTGATTTTTGCCTAACAGACACGAGTTCTTTGAATATGAGGAAGAGTGGCTTGATATCTGATGTGAGTCAGATATCTGCCTTCTTCCTTTTTTAGGAATTTCCTCTTGCATTTGTTTCTTTTCTTTCTTTACCTTGATTTTATCTAGACCCATTCCTTCTGTACCAGTTCTTGCTCCACTAATTGTATGCTTGTTCTCTGTTGAAGTATGTACTGGCTTGGTTTTGATTAAGTGTTAAAAACGTAGTATGATTTTTAAAATAGATTTTTAATAGATTTTTAAGTTGTTTTTTTTTTTTACATTAAGCTACGTTAAATATGTCAGTGTGTGAAGATACATGTTTTGAATATAGTCACCAAGTTATTTATCCTAGAAACTCAGGATAAAATTAATTGTAAGGCAAACTGCAGCATATTGGAAAACATCTTTTAAAATTTGTGAGAAACACTGAAAATCTAAAGCAAAGCTTCTACCTCCTTATAGTCAGTGAAAAGAATAAAGCTATTCTGGAGGCACCCAGTTTCTAAATAGAACGATATCAGATAAGTCTTCCATTTCATCTGAACTTTTCTTCTTCCTTATAGAAGACCCCGGAAAATGTCTGTTCTGAACTCTTGATGTTTTGATTTGAAACTCAGTAATTTAGTGACTGTCATAACCTGCATTGTACATTAACAGTGGTAGTAGCATATTCAGTGAAAAAGTTGTGTGATGTGGTGTTTTTAAATGGCTTCTTGAACATATGCATTGCTGTTCACATAGTGTTGGCTATATAGTTACAAGCGGTGCTAGTTTCCTATTCCTTTTTTTCTACAAACAGTTTTTACATACAAATACCCATGTTTTTGTTTTTTAGTTTCTCAGACTTCGGGCTTAGTTATTGCTGGTCAAAATCTGTCTATTCTAAATGGGTGCACTGAAGATGAAGAAATAAGATTTATGAATTGTTAATGGAGTTTCTGCATCTCAGTATAAAAGTCCAGAACATCCTACCAGTGGTAGGAATTTCATTTTCTCTACGAGAGGAAATAATTGAGAATATTTTCATATGCTGTTTAATAAATGTTTTTTTTAATGTGGAAGACAATGCTTTCTTCATAACACAAGCAAATAATTAATGGTGATAGGTACTATCTTTTACCTCTATAATTTCATGTGGTATTTAAGTGAAATATTTGTGGATTGTTTTCTGCATGCATTGACGTTTTCTGTGTTACAGCCAATGGTTTTGCTTTGCTGTGGTTATCTTGTACCAAAATTGTACAGAAGTTCTTTCAGATTACATAGTTCTTCTAGGTTTTCTTCGGGTTTGGAAAAAAAATAATCATTAAATGACATCAGAAACATTAGTCTTGAAGTATGTATTAATCTCTTGTCTGCTGGTAGAGAATAACTGGAGAATGAAGATGTAATTTCAGCAAATGTTATGCAAGATTTCTCTCTTGTTGACCTGACCATATTGAGTGAGCACAAGTAAGTGCTCAGAGCATGCTAGAGCTGGCATTTAGAAAATTTGGAAGATAAAATGTAACACCTACTGAGGCATGAAACAAACAAGTAAGGTACCAATTGTAGAATAATTTCAGAGGCTGTAGTAATATAACAAACAGTTCAATAAGGAGAATTGGAAACATGCTCTTAGCCCAGTGATCTTTATGGCTTTGTAAAGAGCTCTCCTGACTGACTTTAAAATGTCTTTATTTTTCTCTCAGCAAGTCAGATTGTTTGCAGTAGATTGTAGTAGTATATTAAAATAAATATTATAAGCAAAAGAGTGGAATGCAAGGCACAAGCTATCAAAATCAACCATCTGATTATTATGATGAGTATTAAAAACTTAGTAAAACAGTGATTCTTATCACCACAAATGTATATCCATAATGTAATTTGAGAGGTTTGAGTTACGAGTTACCATACTAACCTAAATTTTTCAGACGTTTATGATACTTTTGATGAAATACATTTCAGATGAAAGTATATAAATGATTATGAGTGATGGTTTTGGTCAGACACGCTACATTGCTGTTCTGTGAAGCTCCCAGGTTTAAACATCATAACCGAGATGCCAGTCATCGGACGTGTGAGAACATACCATCCCTGAATGTGTATGCATCTGTCATGCTTGAAAAATTCTTTCCTCTGAAAGTTGCTTCTGTCCTGCTTAGTGAGGTGGTAGAGTGAAAGAGAATGGACGTGGATATGCTGAGGTGATTTAGCGAGTTGGATTACATTGGTACATTGACTTTTCTTATAAATAAATTTTCATTAGTTTAGCTCTACTTGGCTCTGAGCGGCTGGGCACAATTATAAACTTTATTTTTGAATGCGGAATGAATTCTTGTGTGTGACTTGTTTGACTTCTGGGGAAATAACTGATTGCCTCCAATCATGGGCTCATTCTTTTGTTAACATCAATAAACATGAAAACAGTGGTTTGTTTTTGTTTTTTTTTCACTTTTGCAAGTATAGGAGTCTCCTCTGCAATGCTAATAACATATGTGGCATTCATGGAACAAATGGTACTTTATCCTTGCTTTTAGAAGCAACCATTAAATATTACCTGTGAAAACTACTGAATTTTATTGCCTGAGTTTAAATGTTAATGCTGGAAGAGCAGAAAGGCTAGATGTAATGTTCCTTTTCAAACAATTTTACTTGGTAAATGCCCTACAGCTTATTAATTGGTTATATTCAATAAATTCTTGAGCTGACAAGTTTTGCTGTAAATACCTATTCTATGCTTTCAAAACCTGAATCTTATTCATATTTTATTTTTGTGGTTGTTACCAGTTTTTTGTTTGTTTTCTTCCATTTTTCTTTGATGTTAGCCACATCAACTCCTCCTCTTACAACATGCTACTACAGGTAGGACTTGTCTCAGAAACAGAGTGTCTTGCCAGGATGTGAAGTTAAGTATGCTGCCTCTCTTTGTAGCTTTTGGTGAGAACTTGCAATAATATCTGTTGAAATGTGATAGCATCGGTTGAAATGCAAGCAATTAGTTTAACAACTTGAATGTAGAATACAGTTTATGTTGCACTTAATGTGCTTGTTTATTCTTTTTTGTAATTAACATCTGCAAATTTTTTGAAAATAAAAACAATAACACAAAACCAGGTTTGCCTAGCTTAGTCATGACATTGCATGCTGTGATTTCTAGCGTTGTGTGCTATCTTTAAAATACCTCAGTAATACAAGTGAGAATGCTTTTTGCATCAAAAAGAAAGTGATGGTTGTTCAGAACACAAATTATGGATGCATGCTATCTTTCAGTGACTGATGTCAACGCTGCAAGCACTTGAAGCATCTTTTATGACAGTAGTTGCATGTTGCAGGTTACGTCTTTTATTCATATTGAACCAGCTGCAGAGGTGCAACAAGAGACTGAAAGTTCCTGGTGTTCAACTGTATGCTTTGAAGAATGCAATAGGTGCCTTCAATCAATGGATTGTATGGAAACTATTTATACTTGGTTTTTAAGCTTGTTTTTTTTTTCCAGTGATGAATGATAAGATTTTTCTCGGGTCTCTATTTTGTTTTGATTGCTGTATTAATGAAGTAAAGAGTATTAAAGTAAATAAGTCATAGTAGTCTCGCTAGGAATTTGAACTCATATTTGTGGTAGGAAATTAATCTGGTTTTAATTGCCCATGAGTCTGAAGTATGTTCCTTTTTGTAAAGCTGATCTCACATAAATATAAATCAGTAACTGGCTGTTCTTTAATTATGTATTATAGTATTGTACCTGCATACTAGATGAGAATGTGAGCATCTCAAGTTACGGTGTATTGGAGGTCATTAAATCTTCCCTGCTTTATGAAGTTTAGTAGCAGTACATTTCTAATTACTGAAAAATGCATGTTTGTGTTGCTTGTTTTAGAGTGGCTATGTTTAGCTACAGGACACTCACTCACTTTGTAAGTAACTCCATAGGGATTTTGACAGCATGGAGAACAATTGTCATAAAACAATTGCTAAAAAATTACGAAAGTATTTTTAGAAAACTGTCATTGCAAATAATATTGAGATGTTCTAATGTAAAATCAGAAGGCATATTGTAATTTCTGGAGGATACTTTTTTGTATTTCAGAAATACATGGCTGAATTCTACCATGATCCAGAAAATACTGTGTTAATATAATGAAAAGATCATTGATGTAAGCTGTATTCTCAATAGCAGCCTGTTTTCTTCTCTCACCACTGTGCACTGAACTTTCTGTTGTGGTTTAACCTGGCAGGTAGCTAAACACAGTTGTTTGCTCACTCCCCACCTTCCTAGTGGGATGGGGAGAGAATCAAGAAGAACAAAAAAGAACTCGTGGGTTGAGATTAAACTATTTACTAATACAGAGAAAAGTATAATAGTTATGACTATGTGTGTATATATATGAATGTATATAACAAGTGATACACAAGCAACTGCTTATCACTCACAGACCAGTGGCCAGCTAGCCCCCCCAACAAGTGGAAGAGAGCCAGATGAACTCCCATTTCCTTCAAAACTCTCCTTCCATGTGATATCATATAGTATGGAATATCCTTTTGGCCAGTTTAAGTCCACTGTCCTAATTCTGTTACCTCCCAGTTCCTTGGCCCCTTCGCTGAAAATTACTTGGACTCTGTAGAGCACTGCTTAGCAACAACTATAAACATCTGTGTATTATCAGTGTTGTTTTTGTCCTGGAACCAAAACATAGCATCATACCAAACTCTCTGAAGAAAATAATTCCGTCTTAGCTGAAACTAAGACACTCATTTCCTCTTCAGCTAGGGGTTGGTTATGCTAAAAATGCTGTAAAACTTATGGAAAGGATGTTGGGCCAAGAGATTTTCAGAACATATCTTTTATTTTCTTTAGGTTGTCAGTTGTTAGTCTTAGGTGTACAAAACAGTAGTACTTTTTAGCAATGACTGCAGTGGTAGATAGTAAGGGTAGAATATATTTGTGCTCTTGGTGCCATACTGCAAATATCAGGTATGATATTAAGTAGGAATTTGAGTTTCTTTCTGAAATGGATCGTAAGCAAGGCTGATGGATGAGTTGATGGAATCTGACTTCTGGTGATGTTTGAACTCTGCTCTTTACACAGTGACTTCTTCAAATCCAAGTAAATCTTTAAATAACTCAGACATGGTGTAGTTGACCAACGCAGTAAAAAAAAATGATGTATGCCAAGATAGTTTGCTATTATGGCATACCAAAACTTTTAAGAAGTCACACTATTAGCAGGCATAATTAGCATCCAGTGCAAAAATAGAGGGCATCAACCAATGTCAGGGGAGGCCAGAAACCCTTTAGTTTTTAAGGCATAGTAGTCTACAGCATGCTTCTACTGCTAAGGGCAGTCCATCGACAATGCATCCTCTACAGTGGTCTGGAACATCCCTTTTTATAACCCTTAGTCTACCTCCTTGTAGTCTGAGGTGTATGTTGTCAACTCAGTGTTCAACAAGTCTGTTATGGGAGCAAATGCTGCTCGGTAGGTTCATGTGAATTGGTTGCAGTAAGGGTATGCATGTGTTGCACAGTTCCTCAAAAACTGTTTCTAATGATCTGTTTGACTCATCAGCCCAGCCACGTACAAACATGAAGGCATCTCTATGCTATATCTGTTCTGATGTAGTACTGAACTGTAAGTATCCTGTCCAGGAAGCGAGAAGTCAGCAGCTATGGCCTTTTCAGGGGAATACTGATTCTAGCACTGGAGTAAAGATGCACAGGTTCCCTAACAACAAAAGGAATGCAGGTAAAGTGTCCTGTGTTGTTGAACATGCCCCATGCCCACAGTTCTTGAACACAGCTCATTTGAGGCAGGAGATGGGTAACACAGAGGAGCTGGAGGATGTTGTTGTTAAGGTGCCTGTGGAGTAAGAAATATAATGAATAGCTTGACTTGATCAACTGTGTGATTTCTTAACAAAGGAAGAGACTAGCTATAGAGTATATAATGTTTCATTTGCAAGTCAGCTGAGTTTCACTATCCTGAGGACCAGAGTTAAGTGTGACTCACTGATTTCCTTCTCCCCAATTCCACTATGTGAGTGTGTGTGCATTTCAAAAATTAAAAGCAGCCTAAGAAACTTGGAATTTTGAGTACATGAAATCAATGAAAATTAGAAAAAGAAAGGATCAGGGTAGCAGCACAAACCATGTGCTCTTCTCAGAATGCATACTCTGACAAAGACTTGAATTTCATGACAACATTGTTCAGAGAGTTTCAGTAGGCATTGCATGTTTGCAGTTTAGCTGTCTACCTGATGCTGTAACATGGTGGATTTGTCTATACAGGGAGTATATGGGATATGATGGTTCTGTTTTGTTTTTTTTTCCTTCTAAAGAGTATGAAAACCTTTTGTATTGAAAACAATGCTTCATGTAGTTTGGCAGCTAACCTTTCGTAAGAAATGACAAATGCTGTGCAACTTTAGGTTTCTGCTTATAGAAATTAAAGCCTTCATCTTTGGGTACTGAGTTTTAGAAGCCCATTTTTAATGTGTTCGGATATGACTTTTGAAGGATAAAATTTAACATTAGCTCAGGGAGGTGAGTTAATTCTTGCTGAAGTTGTTAACAATCTCATTGCATGAACGATGTTAAAAACAAATAGGAGATTATGCTCACTCAGGCAACTGCTTTTTGACTTCCTCTTATAGAAAACATTATCTATTTGAAGTGAGTTTGAAAAGGTAGAGTTTGTTTTGAAATACACATTACTTAATCAGGGAATGATATATGAAATAATAATACTGAATGAAATAATGAAATAAGAGAAAACGTTCTTTGTAGTGCAGTTGAATTGGTAGCTGTGCACAATTCATGATCTCATATTTAAGCTTCAACCAAAGGTGAATGAATAAATAATTTATTTTTCAACAGACATTTATTTTCTTGAAAATACCTTGGTGATATTTTGACAATGACTGAGGTATAGTACAATCAAATTGGGTATGTATTTATATTAAGCTATTTGAATATAATGGTAAAATTTAACAGAAGGTCTGTTACCAATAATTATTATTTATAGTGCCACAAAGCTACATAACTATTATTTAATGATACGAGAACATCTGTGAGATTTGTACATGCTATAAGTTTTCAAGCATGTTACTCTAAACAGAGTTGTAAATTGAGTCCAGCCATGAACTTCAGTTGACAGGAAAAAGACTCCATATGTCTTTCAGATGAAAAGTGATCCTACTTCCATTAGTCTCTTTTAAATAGATTATTTATTTCGATAGTAAGATGTTCCAAAGTCAGCACCAACATTTTGGATTGCTTTGTGTAAATGAACTGGTGTAAATGGCTTTGCCCCCATACATGACAAATAGACGTGCAATAGCACTACAATTAATATATTTTTTTCCTGTTTGCAAATATCAATTTAAATAAGTTTTAAATATATTTCCTTTTAATTTTTACACAAATGTTTTGACAAGAGATTAAGAGAAGTAGTTCGGTTAATTTGAGATTCTCTTATTTTTTGCACACATTAATCATCATAACTTGTTCAGCCATAATTGTAGGAATAAATTAAAATGCAAAATGATACCTGAAATAAACTCTAGAAGGAGATGTGAAGTTACTTCTTTGTTGTCACTGATAATCTTATACCTTAATAGTGCCTTGTAAATTATTCAAATTTAAAGTTTATCTTCTGGTATTTATTTCCATTTTCTCCACTGCTGTTCACAACACACGTTAAGAAAAGACAGCCCTAAATTTCATTGTTTTTCTGTTATACTGGTCATAGAAACAATCTGTCAAAACCATTCTGACAGATGTTGACATCTTGCGTCAGAAGTGATGAGTTGCACAGCAAGAGTTTTCTACAAATACATCAAATAACGTTTTTTTAAGGCTCTTGCTCAAAGTAGTTCTGTACTTTACAGAAAATAATTTTAAAAATATTTAAGAGAAAGGTCACAGCCAGTATAGGGAAAAAGGAGAATGCGATGATTGGCTGATTAAGCATAAAAATAGAAAACATCTATAAGATTTTTTTCGTGGTTGAAAGGTAGGTGCTGTAAGAAGTGCACACGTTGAATACATGCACAATAAATGTTTAGGGGAGATGGTTTTTTTTTTTTTCCAGCAATGTAGAAGAAAAAAAATACAGAGGAGAATACAGAAATACTATGGCTGGCTTGCATTTTGAATTATAGCAGTCAGGATATCCAAACTGTTTTTAACATGATTGTTTTTTGAAAATTATGTTATTGTGTGTACTGCCATAATATGATTAGAAATCAACAGTTTGTGGAAATACTTATAACACACTTGAGCTGAATGTGCTTAGGTGGTGACCTGGAAAAAGAGGGCAGGAATACACTGCATATGTTCTCCTGATAATGAACCGTTTCAGCAGCTGTTAAGGTTCTGATGTGATACTGGTGTGAGAGGAGGAAAAAAAGAAAATGAACAAAACAAACAAAAACATCATCTGCTTCTAAACTGCCTTGCTCTAAGGAACAGTATTTTTCCCATTCCCCAGTTTTCTTATGAAAACATGTGAATTTGAACTTAATGTTGTCTCAGAATAATGATATTTTCTGTTGATCAAAAATCACATTCTGTATGGTTTCAGCAGTGTGGGAATACTTCAACTTACATTGGCCCCAGAAAAAGCCTGTTTTATATGAAACTAACCTCTCACCATGTTAAGGGACTGGGGCCTATGAACTTACAGTGCTCTATGGTAGTTGGTGGTTCAGCTTCTGCTGGGTGAATTAAGTCTCTGTGCAGTGTAGAATGTATGTATGTACATGTTCATGAGGGAAAAGTGTTAACTTCAATTTTTGGGCATGGTTGCAAATTAAGTTTGACAGAATACATTATTTGTTCTTTATTGACTTAGAAGGCCAATTTTATTATAATAATTCTATGTAAAATTATTGAACTACGTTTTTTCAGTTGTTCACTGGTCTGTATGTGCCCATTTCTAGGAAGGGCAATCTGTGAAGGTTGTCTAAAATTGATGTATGTATTCTGTGCATAAAACTGAGCATTGACTGGGTGGGGAGGGAAAGTCATAATGTTCTTTGCCTGTCATTATTATGCAATATGTTTCTGCATGTTGCAACATGAGAAGTTTGTTTCAAATATGGTAGATTGCATATATATTCTGAAGATGTTTTTGTTTCTTGATCAAGTTAGGCAGTTGCCTTAATTTTAAGGAGCTTGGACATACCCATAAATTCTTGGTTTTCTAAGGTGCATGATAGTCATACATTGTGAAGCATTTAGGTGACACAAAAATGAACTAGAATTGAAGAAAATCCTCTACAGCTTGAGTGCTTGGGTTTTTTTTCATTGTATCTCAACGAATGTATCAGTAGGTATTTAAAAAGGCCAGAAATGCTTGTTCCATAATTCCATAAAATATTAGATTTTAAAGCAAAAGAGCCTTTTCTCTCATGTTCTGAAATATTGACCAGATACATTTTGGAATTGAAAATGTATGCCCATTCAGTGAAGCTTCGATTCATCTTCAGTTAGAATTCAGAAAATGATTTGGAATGGGCTGAGCCATATATTTTTTTTTCAACAGCTATTACTTTTAGCTTGGAAGAAGGAAATTACAGATCAGAATGGTTCTCAAATTAGCATATTTAAGTTTTTTCATTCAACAGTGCAGTTGTTTTAAATAGTATGTACCCCTGCTATTAGAAGTGTGTGTATGTGTGTGTAATGCATGAGCCTGCATTAGCTGTCCTGTTGCAGGTAGGACACATGTTTTCACACCCAGAGATTCCCTTTCATTCTCTGTTCCTATCAGTCTTGAGACTTGTTCCAATTCTGTATAAATAGAGGCTGGATGTTCAGAGCTGTCATTCAGAAAGTCCTCCTTCTAAAAGCAGTGCTAGCCACAGTCTTCTGCCAGAAGTCCATCGAGGACCTTGCACAATCTCAGTCCAGCCTATTGGCTGGAATAGACTTGCAGTCTGTCACAGATCTCCATCCTTTTCCTTAGGATGATTAAGTTCTATTTTATGCTGTGCTATAGCAGAATCCTTACTTTTAGAGGCTTGGAAAGAAATACAGTCAAGTTTGGATATATGTTTTCCTTCCTTCTAAGCATCATTTTTTAGATTTGTGCTTCTGATTCATTTTCTTTCTATGCTTATTGCAACTGTTGGTTAAGTGAGATTGGTATTGACAAAGGTCAGGACTGAGAAGCAGTTTTCAATTTTGAGTTGAATTTGTTGAGGTAGATTTTGAGCTTTGTGGAAAGGAAGGGAAAAGAAGCAATTAATGAACTGTCTTCCCACTGTGAACGTATGTGTCTAAACAATAGTTTGTGTTTTATATCGACTCTAGCATTTTTTCCAGATTTTTTTTAATATACTTACATTAATTCATGGTTTTGCAGTAATTAGTTGTTAAAAAAAAAAAGTAATAAAAATATAACTGATCAGCTATTACTGGTAGTGAAAGACACATCCTTGTAGAATTCCTTGTCATCACTCTCCTCTTTAACTCAGTTTTCTACTTACATCTATATGTAGTAGTTTGTGTATCCTGAGAGTGTATTAAAGCTGTAAGCTGAAGTAAAATCAAGATGTCTGAACAAGAGGTCAGATATATTTGTACTTTAATGTGCTTGGAGTTGATATTTGAAAAATAAAGCAGAGTGGAAAACAACTTGTGTTGTGACAATGAACAATTTCTATTGTGAATAACAAGGAAACTCAGACGAGAAGTTTAGAGAACATGACTCATCACAGAAACACCGGTAGAATGAAGAGCCAAAAATGTCTTGCAATGTGTTGGTGATTTTGTTTATAATAATACTTGGGATTTTTTTCCCACGAAGTGATTCGGTAGATACAAATAAGAGTAAATGCTTACTTAGATACCTACCAACGGTGTCTGGCAAGACAATAATAAATTACATATTTATTAGCAGTAACAAGCATCTCAGTTTAAAATGCAAGCTTGACCTTTTATGTATTTATAAGAAAACACTATCATTCATTTCGAATATAGAAACTGTATTATTGTGGCAAATGCTGGCTTGTCATCCCACTCAGAAAGATGAGTGGAAGCTGATATGAGTGTTGTGACCCAGTTGTGAGTGATTTGGAACACACCGGTGAACAGTGGCTGCCTTATCAGACAGCTATGTCGCTGTGTTCTTCAGGTAACAGTTCCTTCTTGTGAGCTTATTTTTCTTAGAGTACTCAGTGTCCAATATTTCAAGAAAAATTATTGTGATTTTGACATTTGATGTGTCAACTGCCTTAAAGTCTGTCTTCATTTTGGTTCTCTTTCTTCAGCCAGTAAATGCCAGGTATTTTCATTTCATCTGAGAAGTCAGGTAGTGTAGCTTGGATGGTAGGTAGTTATCTTTTTTTTCATACTTCATTTCAAATAAGTTGGTACTCTGGTGTTTTTTTTGTTTGTTTGTTTTGTTTTTTTTGTGGTATCTGCTTGTTTCAAGTCTGTAAAAAGAGAGAGTGTAATTTATTTCCAGACCAACTGTGTTAAGCACTGAAAAGATGCTTATTTGGTGATGGTTACTGTTCTGGAATATGGAGTGTGGCGAGTGAGGGACTGTTTTGGCTATGGCTGTGATCCCAGCTGTGTCAGTAGGAATTGTGGATCTACTTCCCTTCTGTACCTCCCAAAGTAAACTTATGTGATTTTAATTTATTGCTTGAGAAGCTCAATTTGAGTGGGAAGTCCTCCAGCAGAAGTATTTAACTGCTAAAATATTATATTCGTATATAATAATATTGACACAGTACTGGGGAAGTATTTTGCATATTTTTAAGATAGTTTCAATTTATGAATGCCATGTTTGAGTTTAAATTTCTTATTATTTTTTTCCAGTCTCCTTTTGTTTTGTCATACAGTTAAAGAAAAGAAATTGCTACCAGGTATAGTGGAGTAGATTTTACTTGATGCAAGATGTAATCATAAGTGGAATTGCAGATGACTTCAGTCATAGTGAAATGAAGTGCTTAAAAGATATTTATTAGGAGATAACTTGGCAGTGAAAAGTCTTGTATAAAAAATAAGGAAGGTGAACTTTTTGTATCTGTATAATTATCTTAGAGCTAGCTAGTTGTAAAATGAGGGCCATAAAGTTTTTGTTTGGTGCTATCTTATGTCGCTGAAAAGCCAAATGGTTTCTAAAATGTACAGTCAAAACCGATTATAAAATTCCCAAGGGGAACTCTGATGGGGCTATCATAACTTAACAATGGAATGGTGAGTCACTGCAGGAATTCATGTAATAAACTTTTCTTGTATTTATATGACCATGAGAGTAAAACTGTATTTGATTAAAAACTACTAGATGAGAGAGAGAGATGAAAAATGAAGCATCTTGCTGCTGTTTCAGGCATAAAAAATGAATGAAGTATATATTATACTGCTTTATATATAGATGATACGAAAATATAGTACAGACAGTGACTTCAAATCTGATCAGTGCTCCAAAGTAGTTGTGTTAGCAGTAAAAGCAATTCAATTGGTCTTAACGTGATTATTTTTTTTTAGGTTCTAGATGCAAAATGTTGCTGGATTATGAGGCATCTATATTAGGTTCTAGCTTTCTAGTGTGTATGTATATACCTCCACTTTTCCAAGACTATCCACAGAAGGCCTTTTTTTTTTTTTTTTTTTACCTTAACATTATGTCAGGATGTACTTAATTTAGCCTTAACCAGATGATCAGTTAGGGCGCCAAGAATGCTTTCTCCTACTCCATTAATGCTGGTGATGTGGTGTTTTATCTAGTACCATGTACTGAGTCCTGCAGTCACTTCCGCTTGAATCAGAGCTGTATCCTCTTTTGTGTTGTGATCCCAGTTTAAAAATCATGTTACAGGTGTCAGCTGTTGCTTAAAGGTTTGGTTTTTTACTTCTCCTTTGGTCTTGTTTTCTTTTTTTTAAAGAAAGAACAATACAATTTGGTGAGCCCATGTTTATTCACAGTGAATGCTTGCATGAATTCTTAACTGAAGCTTTTAGATGCTGTCACAATATTGAGAGCATGTCACTTGTGTCATGGCACGAAGATCCTTATCTTCTCTCTTTTCTTCTCCTTTTGTCTGCCAGTATTATTTTTTTGCTTCTGTATAAGATCTTCTCTATGGTTCGTTAACATTCAGCATGTATAAGGGGTTTACCAAGCTACAAGTTAATCAAATTTTAAATTAGTGAAAGCAGAGGCACGTGTTTGTGAGGAGAGGTGAGATTGTTAAGCGGAGTAACAGCTTAACTGACATGAGGCACATGATCTTCAAAAATTCCTTTGGAAGTTGGGGAAAAAAAAGCAGTGTTAAAAGCAGCGTTTGAATATTGCTTAAATAACTAAATTGTCTGGATATACACTTGCCAAAAAAACCCCTACCTCTAACTTCATATGTTCTGATATTCGAACTTTATAAAACAATGGACATAGTGAGACTTATTAGTGAGAGAAAAGATGCAAAGGGTCAAATCTGCAGTATGTCCTGGAGTACACCAAAGAATAACTCAGTGTTTGGAAAAAGAACAAGTAATAAGCAAGTTGGTAAGTCTGTCAGTGAAAAAAGAATATGTTCTGGAGCTTCACATTACTTGTAACTTTGTTCCAGACTTTTTATAGAGCACATGAATAGCTACTTATTTCTAGTACTTCCTATGCCTTCCTTGACTCTGGGTAACACCTCAAGTTTGCTTCAGGAAAGGCAATGCTTAAGTTTTAAAAAACTCAAGTGGTGCATTTCTAGCTTATGATATCAAATAAGAGCATTTGTTGTTGGTTTTTTTTTTTTTTTAACAACAACAACAAAAACCCAACAACCCAGCAACTACCAAAACCCAACCCAGATGATGTTACTCACTGATTTCTTTGTTCCAAGAAGAATTATGACGTAAATCAGGTTGTTTTTAATGCACTCCAAAATGACACTGTAGGCTGTTGTGACCATGTATTTTAAGTTGTGTAATCTCATGGAAGAAATTTGCAAGCAATAGAACAAGGTGATTTTAATGTTACAGTGGTACCATGCAAAAAATCCACAGCAAATGGACCCTTTGAGAAAGAGATGCTCCCTGAAGCTGATTGATAGTGACTAAGAAATGTTTTTTGGTAGCTTGGAGTTGATGTACGTAAATATTTTCAAAAGCTAGCTAAATTCTTCTATCTAGTTATAATTAAAAAAAATCCCATCTTTTTTTCTTTTTCAGTTTTGTGAATGCCTAAATAGATACGGACTCATTTTTATAGTAGGGGTATTACATCCTGGGTCCCTGGTGTCTTGCTAGAAAGGCGTGATGCTATTGCTCTTGCTTAACCAAGAGAGGCGTGTTGAATGCTGCTGGCATTTGTTAGTGTGCAAAGACTTTGGAAACTGAGTGTACAACGGCAGTTGTAATCCTTAGTAGCAAGTAAGGAGGTAGAATCGGGTTAAGACTAAATAGTGCTGAACTGGATCCTTACTTCATGAGGTTTCTTTTAATAACTTCTTTGGGTGCCTCTGGAAAGGAAAAGGACTTGTTAGAGTTCAGAATTTTTCTGTGAATCTCAAGTGCCTCAATCACTAGACTATAAAGTGTGTGTAGTGAGAGCTTGAAGGGCTATTCAGTTCTAGTCATTAGCTCCTTTAATTTTGAGAAATCAAATCAAATGCCAGTGTTTTTCTTAAATGATTGACTTTTAAGAAGGCAAATCTTTGCTCTCCTAACTTTGTGTTAATTGCCTCAAAGAAAACATGCAGTACTGTACGGTATCAATGAGAAGATAAAATAATAAATTCAGGTGTTTTAAATTATAAGTGTCTGAGTTTTTGTGATCTGATTTTTTTTTTTATTCCAAGTCCAGCTGACTAGAATAGCGGTGTGGTAGTATTTTAGCAGTCTGTAAAGTTTTAGTTTTTTCTGATAGCTTTTTGTAACAACTGCGGATGCAATTTAATAGTGGTTGTTAGTTTCATAAATAGTCAGTTTTATTGTTATGAAATTTCTATAAAGATCAAGGGATTTCCTTAAAGCTATTCCAGAAGCAGTTTTTAGAAAACATAAGTAAAAATTTGTGCCTATTTTTTCATTCTGGTCTTCACTGCCTTTGAATTTCCCCTCTTATTCCAAGGAACTTCTTGGTTGAATCTCTTTTTTAAGAGGTCACAATATTTCCCTTAAAAGATACTTTGGAATGTGTAATTTTTGAAAATACTGTTCAGATGAATTCTGTGTAGTTTGATTTTCTTCATAAGTGGTTTTTAAAAACTGTTTCATATCAAAAAATAATTTGAGGTGAAAAAAGTCTGCAGTTCATATTGGAATATATGGAGAATCTGTTCTTCTAGTTTGGTTTAGCTTGCATGGAGTCTAATGTCTGCCCCTACCCCAGCAGCAGAGGTCAGTTAAGTCGACTGAGAGGAGAGAGTTGTGGGAATTTAGAGGTGCAGAAAACCAGGAAAGACACTTTTTCAGTCTCATGTCTACTTGGGTTAAAATACACTGGTATTAAACAATAACCTTTTTTTGTCCCTAAACTCTATAGTCTAGGAAAAACATACTAGAATTATAGATACTTTCTTAGTAATTTGAAAAACAATTGTATTCAAAATGAAAGCATAGTCATGCAACCTCTGAAAGTGAAGAGGTAGCTATTTCTGTCAACAAAGTAGCTCTTGACTTCTGAGCGGTTAAGTACCATGGTTGTCAGCCTGAAGGAGTAAGGCCTGTGGATCAGCTTCTGAAAACGGAACTGCTGCTTTATATATACAAAAGTGAAAACACCATTAAATTTTAGCTCACTTGCTTCTATTTCCCACTTTAGCAGGATTCATTGGCCCAGCCTGCCTTGCTCCAACGTGGCTGACCATGTCCCAGGTTTCTGTTTCCTAGAAGGAGCAAAGCTGCCTGGTCAGCCTAGTGGTCAAATGGATTTTGAGTGCAGAAACCTCTCTGGAGTGAAGTCTACAGAAGATGTCGAGCAGTCTCCCTTCTTTGCAGGCAAATGATTTTTCCCCACGTGTCCTCTTGGGTAAATGTGGCTGAGTTAGTCAGTCCTTTGAAGTTAGCTTATTTCTGCATGAGGTTTGATAGTATGAGATAGAAAGTCTTTTGTTGCTGGCTCTTTTTTTTTTTTTTTTTTGTGAGGTTTTGATGGTGGGAATATGAAATGTGCATTCCTATCTGGGACTTTTGGGTTATGAGAGTCTTGTTCCAGGAATTGCATTGTTCGGTTTTCCTCAACTTGTAATGAATTCATACCTGTGTCTGGTTTAGTCTGAGAGAATTCAGAGTTCCTTGGTTGTGTCTTCAAATTCAGTAGCAGAAGACCGTGTCTGGTATTATTGAAAATGTTCTGGTTTTCATTTGTATACTGAAAACAAAATGAATATGATATATGTATGGGGTAGTAGACATTCTCAGAAGCACAGAAATTGACGTTGTTTATCAAATGGTACAACTTTAAGCCCTCAGAGTAAGTCACATCTGACAACTGAAAAATGCTTGCAGTTAAGGTAGGTATCCCATACTATTCTGTAGTTAGCTATTAGATGTTGTCTTGGTAACCTAAAAACATACCCTAGTACTCACACACTGAGCCTGAAATCAATAGTACTGTCTTCAAAACTTACTTTTTTTTGCAATAGTTAAGTTAGTCCCAGTCAGAATATATGTGTTCCTGCACTGCCATCACATTTTGATCTGTGGTGTAAAACTATGATATTGTCATTTTTAATATTTATACATAAATCCATCAGCCTTCCTTTTAGATGGTGTTACAGAGCAGATGGTACTGACTACTTCATATAGCCCTGTGTCTTAAATATCTCCGTATGGCTCAATACAAGTTGAATCAAGCAGCGAAACAAGTAGCTTTCCTTGAAGTTCAGAATGAATCTATGACTGACTGTACCAAATGATTGTTCTTTTATGGATAAGGGGTCTAAAGCCACTCAAACATTTATTCTGAAGTGATTTTATATTTTGTGCAGAATTGCAAATATCATAGAATCACCAAGGTTGGAAAATACCTCCATGATTATCCAGTCCAACTGTCCACCTACCACCAATATTTCCCCCTAAATCATGTCTCTTAGTACAACATCTAAACATTTCCCGAATGCCTCCAGGGGCAGTGACTCAGTCACCTGCCTGGGCAGCCCTTTCCAGGGCTCCATTTTAGGCCTAGTTCTCTTTAATGTTTTCATCTGTGACTTGGATGCAGGACAGGGAGTGGAGGGCAGCACTGAGCTCTGTTCTCTGGTGACAGGAACAGGATCCGAGGGAACGGCATGGAGCTGTCAGGGGATGGTCCAGTGGGAGTTAGGAAAAAGTTCTGCACCAAAGGGCAGTGGGTACGGCACCGAGCTGCCAGAGTTCAAGTGTTTAGACATCACTCTCAGATGTAGGGTTTGGGCTTGGGTAGTTCTGTGTGGACCAAGGGGTTGGACTCAATGGTCCTCATGGGTCCCTTTCAACTCAGGATATTCTTTCCATCTGTTATGGCTCTGTTATGAGGTAATGGTGTTCTTTTCTGTATTTCAGTGTTTCCTTGATATGACATTTGGAGCCGGAGGTCATAGTACAGCTCTTCTAGAGAAAGCCAGCGACATTACAATATATGCACTGGACAGGGACCCCACGGCTTATAAAATAGCTCAGCAGCTTTCGGAATCTTACCCGTAAGTTGTCTTTTTCTGACGTAAATATGGTTGACACTGTGGCACTACCTACACAGTTTTAGGTTTTCATGGTTTTTATATATACTTTGTAATGCCTTATGTAGGCATTACATCATATACTGTATATACCTAATAAAAGAGGAGATCCAGTTCAATTCATTTGTGAATGTTTGCATGCAAGTCTTTCTGAGGTTTTTGTAGTAAAATGCTTATTTTGTTCTCTGATAATTTTAAGTATGTTCCTAGTAGCCAATTTTAAATACAAAGTTTGTTTCAAAAAACTCGTCCTCTGCTTCCTTTGAGATTATCCTCATAGCAAAATCTTGCTAAAATAAATACTTATTGATAAGTACTTCACAAAAAAATATGGAATAATATACCTTGAAATAATGTAATTTAAGTATGGATCAGTAAATATTTTTCTTTAAGAAAAATTTTAATTTGGTATTATGTCTTATTGACTTCAGATACTAGTGAACATTTTAATAAGGCACTGTTTCTTTGTAAAGATTATTTACCTCATGCTTCAATTTAACTAAGTAGTGCTGAATTTGTGAAATGAACAGAGGCTAAATGCTAACTTTTAAGGGCTTTTTCGTTATACAAATGTCTTGTTTCTTTATTTTGTTCAAGAAACAACACAGAGCATGAATATGTTCATGTACAGGTATGCAACATGCAGAGATGAATGTACTTTTCACAAAGAGATAGGTGTTGTTTACATTTCACCAAGGAATGAAAATATGTCGATAGAAAACTAAATAATATATAAGAACTAAAACTTAAGTTTAGGGAAAGTAGTAAGGAGAGGATGCTTACTACTTCATGTCATGCTGAAAACTTAATAGTATTTATTTCAAAAGAATTTTCCTTATGTAGTAGGAAATCTTTCCAATATGTACTGAAATTAAAGCAGTGGGTAAAGAAACACTTGGTTGTTAATCATTTCTAGGACAGCAGTGCTATTCAAACAATGCAGCAGGCATTCCTCACCTTTTCCAAAAGAAGCTGGTTTAACTGTGCATTCCTTTCTTCATGTGTCATTGTCAGAGGTCCAAGAGGAGAAATTCAAGGATGTAAGCTAATCTTACATCTAAAAGTTTTCAGAAACATCTACACAATCTTATAATATTAAACAGTCCTCTTGACTCAATGTATTCTTGCAAGTCAAGTATCCTGTGCAAACCTGGTGAGAAGGATGTTTATTTTCCTGATAGATCAAGATATTTTACAAGTGCTGGATATTGTTCTGCCAATGATTGACGTTGTTCATTCTCTATTTGCAAGATTCACTTTATTCCGTATATTATTGCAGTTGACATAACTTACTGTGGCAATATAATTAAATAGTTCTTTGAGTTCCTGCTTTTATTGTTATTATTATTGTAAACTTGTGTAAACCTGGTCACCTGGACTCCAGACATAATGTTATCCACCTTCAGAGATGCAAGTTATCCTTAGAAGGAAATGGACTCTTAAGTGAATGTTAAACTGCTGTTGAAGTCTTAATGACTGCGAGATGACTCCATGCCACTTGAATGTGTGTTATTAGACAGGGCTATGTTCTTACATGTTTTCCATCACCTTTCATCTTTCCCACTGGAAAGAAGAGGTGGGTCCTTTTTCAAAATGTAAATACATCTTTCTTATGATAGAGTTGACAAATAAGTTAGCACTCTTAAGATAGAGAAGGTTCATATTTGGAATGTGTTCTTATTATTTTGCTTTCCCTGGGACATCAGTTGTGTAATGAGTTAAGTTAAAAGGGAACAAGAGTATATGTATATTATTAACAAATAGAAGTCTGTTAAGGTCTGCTTAAAAATTGGTTGGGAGTACAAGATTTAGAGCTTTCATAAATCAATTTTCTTTTGTTATTCATTAAAATAAGGTTGAAATTTTTTTAATTGTATATTTTCTGGACTGTGTTAGAAACTAATAAAATTTTTCTAAGAGGATTAATTGAATTCAATTAATTGGATTCAATTGGTCATTCACCAATGACCAGGGAATTCATCCAGCTGAAATCTTTATCTGTTCAGGTTTACTGTCAATTAAAATAGTTCCCTCATTTGGTTCACCAGGCAGGCACAGAAATAGCTGTGCTATCAAAAAAATGGTAATAGGTGCATGCAGCTGAAAGCAGAGGGAAATATAGGGCTGTCCCTTTTGTAAGAAGCACAGGCAAGGATGTAACTGAAGACCTGCAACGCAGAAGTATAAACTTCTACATTGTTTGTCTAATTTAGGATTGTTTTTAAGCTCTGTTTAATGTCGCTGTTTTGGGAGAGGTTATTTGACTCAATGAAGTGCTTCACTTTCTTGGGAGATGACAGCATAAGAGGAAAAAAAAGGCTGTTATGCAGCTGTAACTGGTAAAATCATATTTTCACTATGTCTGAAATTGAGTGCATTGGACAAATTGAAAGTCATACATCAACCGAATTTTCTGCTGCCATTTTGTTTATACTTAGACCAGAATGTCATACTTGTTTCATCATTTAATTGAGGATGTTAATATATTCCAGCATAACAACCGCACTGTTGGTCTTCAGTCTTGTGGCTTTTGCAATAGTGCATAGTACCATTAAAAAAAAAAAGTATAAATATTCAGAGTTAACTGTTGTTACTAACTCTGGCTAGGCAACATAACAAATCTAAGTAAAATTGTAGTTTCAATTGTTACTCTCCTCTTTTTTTTTTTTTTAAAATTATGCTGTATCTTCTGTCATTTAGTTACAAGATTATTAAAATTCAAATAGCAGAAATATGCCCGGAGATATGGTTGGAAGACTTAACTATCCCTAAATTAGGGGATTTTTCTAATTCATAACTAATAAATGAAGTCCCCCTCGTACTTTGCTGAAAGGCAGTAGAAGTCACAGAATGAGAACACTGGAAAAATATATTTGATGTTTGTATTTTAAATGCATCTCTGCTTCTCGGTAGTGATTTTGTCATAATTAAAATCCAAAGAGGGTAAATTTCCCACTGCAATGGTTGCATTCATTTACTTTCTCTGTTTATTATTTTCATTTTTTTTAAGCATGTAGTGCTGCTTTAATAAGGAGAAAATGGGTCAGGGCCTGTTAGATATTCAGTGTGTGGGTGGGAATCCTTTGACGTTCTTTCTGGGGAAGCCTCTAACTTGGGAATTGCTGCTGAGAATCCAGGAGAACAAGATAAAATTTAGTCAGTAGCAATGTGTTTTATAAGTAAACCCTTTCATACCCACTGAAAGGGAGAGGTTAGAGAGGTGACTGAAATCTAGCAATTAACCAATATCATTACAAGCTTTTCAATTTGAGAAACCTACACAGAAAAAGACAATATGTTCTTTGTAAGAAATCATGCCCCCAAACATAGAGACAGATCATATACAATTCCTTATATAATTAAGCTATAATATATTTTACTGTAGTTCTGAAGTAATTTTGAGATGGTGGTGCTTCTGGGTTTTACTTTCAGTGTTACAATAAGTTTGCAGATCAAGTGTGATAGTCATCAACTTCTATTTTCTATGTTGTGGGTAAAACAGGATATGGTAAGTTCTAGGGAAAACACAACTTTTATTTGCAATACATTCAAGTGCTTTCAAATTATAACTGATTCTATAATATATTGTTGCTGTAGTCATTACACATTATTTTTATAGGCTACTATTTAACTTTTGACCATAGTGCAAGTCATGCAGGAAAGTACAATTAAAGATTTGCAAACAAGGCATCTTTATTTTGCTTAGACATTGTTATGGTATAACTATAATAGTTATCTGTAGCTTTAATTCTTTCTAAAGAGTTGTCCATGTATGTCAACATCTGGCTGCCTCTCAAAAGCAATAGAGATAAATCATTTGTCTTAACTAAGAGATGGAAAATGCCATTGAGAGAGCTAAAAAGCCATTTATATTAGAATGGTACTTTTCTGCCATTTAGCTTATTCCCTGTAAGGTTTGTTTGGATAACGAAACCATATACATTTCCTTATAAAAGCATAATGAACAAAAATTCAGTCTCTTATTGCTGAAGCTGTCCAGGTTTCAGAATGACTAGAGACTTTTATTTGCTTTCATGCCTATAACTGATCCTTCAATACATTGAGTTCTTGGTTTAAGTTTGGGTCCACTTCAAAGTTACCTTCCAGCATAAATATTCTGCAGCAGTCTAATTTTAAAAGTAGTTCTTTCTTCCCTTTTTGTTCTTTGCATTTTCTTTAGGGCTTTCTTAAAACTATGTCACTTTCAGTGTCAGTCATCTATTACCTAGCACAGTTATAGATTACTACTTAGTTACTACCAATGTCACTTCACTGCAAGTAGATCTTTAGTGTGTGCATTTCTTAATTTTTCTTTCCTTGCAGACATTATGATTATGTTTTAAATCATTGTATGGTCAGAAAAATCTTTACCAAGTACAGACAACAGTCTGATCATTCAGGTAGTTCAGGAAGTGTTTTATTACATAAGTACTGTGGTGATAGATAAACTCCTTCTCCGAAGTGCTAGAAGAAAACCGTTACTGCAAATCTTGCATCCAGAACTGGTCAAGTGGTATTGTCTTGTACTGTGATAAAAAATAAAACTAAATTAATGTAAGAAGCCAAACTAGTGGAGTCTTTTTAAGAGAAGGAGTTTTCTCTCTTCCTGTAAATATTCCCTAAAATTGAGGAAAGGAGGAAAACAGGTTGCCTGACTGAGAGGGAAGTTTCTTGTAGTGAAGAAGTGTTCTTTCTTTTTCCCCTCTTGGAGCTACTGATTAGTTAATGTGCCTCCATTCTGTTCACTGTAAGCTTAATAAGGACAGTATTGCTTCATTTTTGGGTACACAATACCCAATAGTAAGTGATAATGAAAAAGAAGTGGGGAACTCTTTTCCCGGCATCTTTGTTATGTAGAAATTCATCTTGGGGAAATTTTTTATAACTCCATAAGAAGCACAGTCTAGATTTTAAACATTCATTACTATTTATGTGTGTATTTTATGCTTAGCACCAAGTTTTTATATAACTGACAGTGTTAACTAGATATGGTAGACACTACTTAATTGTTTTCTTAATTTACCTAACATTCCTATGGTAATATTCTAAATTGTTATTGCAGTCATATACTCACAGTGAACAACAATATATCTCTGCCAAGGAATTGTGAAAGACAAGTTTATTGTCTTCATTAGGGATCTTAGATCAGGGAGCTGAAATGGAGTGACTAACATGCAGTGCAATAATAAGACCAGTTCATTAACGTTTTGTTGGTTATTTCCTGGCTAAATCAAGAGATAATGGGAACAAATGCCAATGCTTCTTCACCAGGGCTATATTCTTAATCAGTCTCTTATTAGAATAATTTTTTGTTTGCTGAATATAAAGAGTTTGTAAAACTTGTAACTACTTATATCTGAAATTGTATATTAAAACAATAGCATGAATGTAAACATACACTGAGCCCGCACCACTGTCCCCAGTTACCATCAACTGTTGTTATGAGTACCCGCTGAGAAACAAGAGCAAAAAGATGGGAAATCCAAATTATACTGTAAGGACATATTGTAGAAAATACATACAATATAAAATTTATTTTAGTGTATTTACTGAAAGGATAAAAAGATCTGTTAAATATGTTTTTATAGAGACGAAGTGCAGTGTAGAGCACGTAAGGACTTTTTCTCACAGTGCAGCACACAGCTCAAAGAAGAGGCAAGGCTGGGGAATCCTCAACCACACCCAGCTTATTTACAGGTTGTTCACAGGCTCGAGAAATAAAAGTGAATTCGTTTGAGAAACTTGTATAAATGTGTGTAAGATAGAATGGTATCTATTTATTTTCTGTAGTAACATAAGAAAGATGAAAATCTTTTTGTTTGTACTGGTTTAGCAGACAAGATGATGTCAACTTGTAGCTTGCAAAGATGGAATGAGTTGGATGCAAGCGTTTATCTGAGTATCTTAATATCTTCACCTTGCAATTTCAGTGATGTCTTCGTCTTACTCAGTTGGAAGTGTATTTATATATAGTCTTTAAGAAACAAAAATACTAGTTTACTGTTTTTATGGAGGGCATAGAGATCCTAAGGGAAGAAAAGTTTGTGAGTTGTCTGATATAAAAGAAAAATTCTTCTAGAATAGGCAAATGTAGTTAAGGGATCTTTAGGTGCTTGTTCTTCTGGAACATGTCCTTGTGCAGCAGGCTGTAGTAAGCGTACTTTTGAAGTGGTGGTCCTTTATTGTGGCTGTTTGGCTAGATTCAGTTTCCAGCATATTTATCTTCTTCCTCAGAAGAGGTAGATATGAACTGATACGTTGCAACTTAGAGTGGTTACACGTGAGACAGTGTGAGTTGCCACTCTGCATCCATATGGGAAAACCCAAATGGGGTCTTAAATAGTGGTTTTTAATTTTTACTTGTTTACTTATTTATTCTATGTGCCCATATTGCAATGTGGGTCTTGAAGAAAACAGGGATTAAGTTGCAATATTAGGAGTTAACTATTTTATGTATGTGAAACCGGAAAACAGCTCTTTCTTATGAAGTCAATGAGCACGGGAAAGATTGCATTTGAAATTGACTGAAATGGGTTGATATGTATGTCTGGGAGGCTGGAGCAGAGTTTTTTATGCTCAAGGTGTAGGATGTTACGGATTGATGAATGTACCAACATCTCATATCTCTACATTGAAGAATTCTTTTAGTAGTGTGTCATACCAGAATTTTATTACTGAATGACAAGGAAAAGCTCTCTATCTGCTGCATTTAAACTCCACAAATTTATTAAAATCGCTTCAGAGCTCCTATTTTTTCTGCCTCGGTTGCAACCAAATACTGTCCTGATCTGACTCCTAGTTAACTTGCAAGATCTGTCTAGCTCCTGCATTGAGGTGGGATGGCTACAGGCCATTTCCAATATTAGTAGCTGAGTTTAAATTTTATACACTGGTTATATAAAAGAGAAATCCTTATTTGCACTGTTTACATCTTGAAGGAATAAGACGTCTTAAAAACATAGCTATTCCCAAATGCTACTGCTCTATGTAAAATGACACTAGTTTTGAGGCCCGTAGTTATGTTGATGTTTCCACTGAAGCTCACATTCTGCAACAGAAGCATTTGGAGAATGATTGGATAATATGCAGTCTATTGCAACTCATTCTATTTGCTAGATTCTTTTAAGCTTTTTTTATACAATATGTTTATTTCTTTTAGGCTAGTAAAATTATCTGATGATTATATTATTAAGATCATGTAATAATGAATAATAAATTTGGAATCTTGTCTTTCATAAGTAATATCTTCTGTGCCAGGGCTAGACTTTGTGATTTCCAGTCAAATAAGTCAGGACAGCCCCTTTATATCTTCCTGATTTAGGAAAACAAGTTGATGCTACTTTATTTAATCTGAGTAGTCTTGGGAGAAACAGAATCTTGATTTTAATTCAGTAGGAAAATCTTGAGAAAGATGTTGGCCAATTTGAAGCTCTGAAAAAAGGTTTGTAACTATCAGGTTTAAAACAATGAACTGCTTAATTCACATGTGTTTTTCTGTTAGTGTTATCCAATCATTTTACATTTCACTATTAAGCAGAAATTAAACTTTTGTGAATAACTGGTGTTTATCAATTTAGATGACAATTTTGATTTAGGCAATTTCTCCCACAATGTCAAAATCATTTCCATTGGAAGGGCTCTTAAGAAGTCATCTAATCCAACCTCCTGCTTCAAGTTACTGAACATAGACTGTAAATTGCAATCTAATGTGGGTGGGCCTTGAATATTTCTAAGGCATAATAGGATTACAAAATACATTCACTTTCTGATCCCATTGTACTATGGTATTGTAATAGTAAATTAAAATTTGTCATGGTTTTATGATTTTTTGGTTATCGGTATTCCACATCATAACATCATGTAGTGCACTGGGAGTTGAAGAGTTAATGCTCCAGTTTTGGATACCTCTCCTAGAAGAAAACTACTAGTGCATACCCCCAGAGGACTTAGAGTTCAGAGAGGAGACTCCTGGCAAAGTCATGAGACCCATCTGTTTTCTCTTCTACTCAGCCTGACTGGAAGTGTTATGTGTTAGCTTCAATTCTGATTAATTTGTATTATATTGTATTATAGTGTGTTATCTTGCATTCCGATATTTTATTTAGTAAATTAGTTTGTTTTTCCTCAGATCATTGCTGCTGTTTTGTTTTTAGGCCTCTCTCTCGACCATTTTTCCCTTTTTCCCTTTCCTGGGGCATGGGTCTGTGGGTCCCCCTGCCCTGCTAGTCACGGAACCAGGCCGAACCAGCCCATAAACCATTGACATTCTTGGTGGAGGATGTGGGCATAGGCCCTTTTTTTTTTTTTTTTTTAAGCTTTTAGAACTAATCTCTCTCTGCTCTCAGAGAGCTTCGATACAAAACTTTATCAGCACTTTAGGTTTCTGTACTGAAAAACTGAAAGTCCAGGTGGACTGCCGATATTCTGGGCTATTTGTAAACTTTTCAGGTGCTGCTAGCTTGCTTCTGTAAAGGAAAAAAAAAGACTCTGCTTTCTCTTTTAGAACTGTTTCCAGAGGGAGCTGCTAATTCTACAGAACGTGATTTTTAAACAGTCTCCCAGTCTCTCCCTTGAATCTTTTATGTGTTTTTTGAATGCTCATATGATCATAGAATCATATTTCTGCTGTTCTGGTGTTTCTAGGAATAATATAAAATTCTAACTGCTCCTTCAGAGGGAAAGGATCTTTATTTCTTAAGTTAGGAGGGATAAGACTCTTCTGGGGGAAAAAAAAAACAAAACAACAAAACCATATAGAGAGGGATGTATTGGTTAAGGACACAGAGCTGGATGTGGGTGGTGTGAATTTCTTTCCAGTACAGAAATCCAGATCTTTATTTTTTAAAGACATTAAATGTATCTGCCGGCTTGACTTCATATGAAGTACAATGCCACGTGTTACTTTAGGCAGCAATAGTTTCAGACATCCATTATATTGTTCCTCTTAATTCATTTATATCAGTGTGATTTAAAATTGCTCAGAACATTTTTAAAGTTTAATGCCACTGCTTTTACATACAGAGTGTTTCTGAGGACACTTCTGTGCAGCTTAATTTGGGTCTTAGTTTTTTCCTGAAAGCAACAAGTGTCTTTCCCTCCCCCCCACTTTATTTTTTTTAATAAAGTAAATCATTATGATGCTGAAATATGTTTTGAGCTGACATGGTCCATAAAGACACTGACTTTTCCATTCAACCAGTTTTCCATTTTCTTGGCTTTGATAAGGAGGTTTCTGATCGATGTTAAAAGATATAGGATATTTTTATATTACTTTTATAATAAATGTATGTGAAATATTTTATTTAACAAAATTCTAGTTTTCAACATTTTGACATATTGTATATGCAAAATACACTGAAAAGCATTTTTATAAACATTTAAAGCATTTTATTTGAACAACTCTGTATTAGTCATGTTTTCTTTAGAGTAGCAAGCCAGTTTGGTGTTTATTAAAGTATTTTCTCACAAACAAAACTGATGGGATGAGTATTCTGTTAGTTTTTAATTAAAGTAATTATTTTGATAACAGCAGAAGAGAGACAGAGATAGGAAGGGAAATGAACGTAGTGTCTGATCTGAAGTTTTGTGCACCTGGTAGCTAGTTGTCTACAGGTCTTTACATTCACATTGAGAGGATGATATCTTTATTTATCAGCAGCAGTACATTAGCTTGCTAATTGTCAAGAGCTGTATAATTTGTTTGCATTTATTCCTATTTATAGTAGGAAGAGTTGAGGCAGTCTATACAAAACTAGAAGACAAACTTTTTGTGTCAGACAACACATTCAAAACTATATTTTGTTGGTATATAGTTTACAGTTTTTTAGTGTAGAAGATTCCAGCATTTTCTTATGAAGCTGGAGATTATAAGGACATAATGGTGCTTGTCGCTTATTAATCACTCTTGGCTTTCTCTTAGTATTTAAGCTAAACGTCACTTATTAAGAACAACAGCAAAAAATCTGATAGTCTGAGATTCACGATTTTATTTCTTAAAATTTAATAAAGAAAAAGGAAAACTAAATAAAAATATTTAACACATTTTTGTATCAGTATTGAGCTTTGCAGTTAACTAAGTATGAAGTACAAGTGGGAAGTTATTACGTGTTGGAATTATTTCTCTGAGTCATTGTACTTCAAAAAGTATTATTCTTACTAGGATCATGTGTATAAGTGACATAGACTGTAAAAATGAATTACTTCTGAGATTGACTACGTAATTATATTTTTTTCTTGTCATAATAATAAACATCATTTGCATTTTAATTTGATTGTAGCCTCTGTGACTCAGCTGTACCAAGTGTTGTGCAGAATATCCAAGGGCCTGAAAGTAAAATCAGATATTTAATTGCTTTCTTTGTATTTGGTTGCCATTAAAAAGTACAGCAACAGTCAATACAGTAAAGATTTGGATGGAGAGATTTCAGAGAATTTCTGTTAAGAACCATGGGGGGAAAAACCTTAAGATGGATGAAAGTTACCTGTGGTCTTGTCACCACTGTCTGTTGCGAGTGTTTGAGTCCAGTGTTGACTGCTAAATGGCTTTAACTCTTTATGCACACGGATTTCTCAGAAATACTAAGAATGTCATGTCTCAACAGCTGAAGCAACTTGTGTTATTAGTATTGTTTACAGTATTCCATTGACTATGAGAAGTTGGAGGCTTCTGAAATGTAGATATTTAAATTCGTGTTTGGGAAAAGAGAGCTAAATTCTTTCTGATAATTAGCCATTCATCTGTAAGGTGATCAGTGCCCACCTTCTATCACCTTCACTTGGTTTGAAGCAGTCTGGGGAGGGAAAGAAGAGAATAAGAAGCACTCCCTTTTCCTAGAACATTATATTTCTGTTTCTGGGAAAGCACCCAGTGGTGTTTTAATTCCAGTGGATACATGGAATCTGAAAACCTGTAGTCAACTAGAAAATTATTTCCTTGAAACGTGGAGCAGTCATTAAAAACTATTCTGTTATCAGGGAAGGTTTAATCCATTTTTCCCATTGTCTGTTCCCACCCTTTCCTAAAATGTGCTGCATGTTATGTATTCTGCCTATTTGAGGTAGTAACTCATCTTCCTTCATCTCATTCATGACTAAGAGCTGTTCCTGATGAATGGTAATTTACTGTTGAAGTTGAGATGAAAATCTCACTTTAACTGAGCATCAGAATGAGTTTTTACTCCACGCAACACTGCCTTGTTTAGGTGGAATGATGTGTGACCTCCCCAGTGAGGAGTAGGAGAGAACATATTTTGTCTTTGTTAAATGAAGAGGATCTTAGCACTTGAGGAGTACAATATTAAGAAAGGATCTTCAGTAATTCTGAATAATGTTTAATGTGAAAACTAATAATATACAAAACTATACTAGCACCTTTTAACCTTCTGCGGGAGAAAGAAGAGTATCACAACAGATTTAGGATGCGCAATTTGTTGCTTTTCCAACTAGCAAGAATGAGTTCTGTCACATTGTGGAACTTTGCAGTTTAGGAAAACTTAGTTCCTTCAGAGGGAATTGAGGAAGCATCAAGGATGCAGGCCCTGACAATATAAAGGGCAACTTCTGAAGACTGCATTTAAACAACCCCTTTAGGCTTCCCTTTTCTACATTAACTAAACTAACTTCCCTTCTCACATGGGTCAGGGCTTACCCATCTTAGTGGCCTTTGGGCTCTGTCCTATTTTTCTCTTTCATTTAGGAGCATAGTACCATACTCTGTATTCCGGATGTGGCCTCCACAAGCACTGAGTAGGGAGAAGGAAGTGACTGTTTCCTTTAGCCTGTCTATACAGCCCAGTATGAAGTGAGTTAATTTTACAAGGATTCACTTCTTACCCGTGTTTAAATTGCCATCTACCAAAGCCTCATGTCCTTTTCTGAAGAGCTGCCATCTAAGCAGTCATTCTTCAAACCTGGTGTGTGTGGCAGTAGTACTTGGGGTTCTCCCTTTCAAAGTGTAGGACTTTGCATTTGCCTTTGACTAGGCTATTCTCCTGGCAGATCAGGCAGGGCTTTCCCTCTGACAGGAAGTTCTTCTTTCTCTCCAGACTTCCAGGTGCAACTCTCATGTTGATCTGCTGTACCAGTAGCCTTTGAATCCTGCTTTTTGTCTACATGTCCAGTTTGTGACTTTCAGGTCATAATACAGGAAGAAGAATTAAAAGCTGTATTAAAATCTGAATAAATCTACTGCTTATTTCTTATTTGTTGGAGAGGATAAGTGAAACTTAGTGCTAGCTATGGTACAATTGCCTCAAAGAGTAATGTTCTTTGTCTATAAGATTACTGCTTTCATTACAGTATTTTATTTTTTGCTTATTGTAAGCTTTACATTTTTTAGTGATTTAGTTGTATAGATATCAATCAGAGGACTGGAGCACTTCTCCTGTGGTGACAAGTTCAGGGATGTGAGATTGTTTAGCTTGGGGAAAAGAAGGATCTGGGGAGACCTCATTGCAGTCTTCCAACACTTGAAAAGAGCTTACAAGCAGGAGAGGGACTGACTTTTTATGCAGGTAGATAGTGATAGAACAAGGAGGAATGGATTTAAATTGGAAGAAAGGAGGTTAAGGTTAAATACTAGGAAGAAATTCTTCACTTAGAGGGTGAGGCACTGACACAGGCTGCACAGAGAGGCTGTGGATGAAGGCATTCATGGCCAGGCTGGGTGGGTTCCTGGGCGATCTGATCTAGTGGCTGGCAACCCTGTCTATGGCAGGGGAGTTTGAACTAAATGATCTTTAAGGTTCTTTCCAGCCCAAGCCTTTATATGATTTTATGATCTGTTATGTCTTAAAAAGCCAGATCAAGAGTGTTTTGCCTTCAATAAATCTGTTGGCTTCTCTCATCATGTTCCTTACACACCTGGAAATGGTTTCCAGGAGGACCTGCTGTATAATTTCCCCAGGGCCTAAGGTGAGTCTGGCCAGTCTGCAGTTCTCTGGACAATCCTTTGTGATTTTTTAAAAAATTATTATTTTTTAGCTGTCATGACACACTTTTCAAATTATCGGTGACCTGATCACCACAGTGTCTTCGAGCTGATAGAGCAGCTTTGTCATACTATCAACCAGCTCTCTCAGTGCTCTCAAGTATGTGTCATCTGATCCCTTGTCTTTTTGCATGCCCAGAGCTACTCTGTATGACCATCTTGCTTGACCTTTCTGTAGGGCTATGTTAGCACCTTTCCTTCCTAGTATTTCCAACAGATTTTTTCTGGTAAATACTAGTGCAAAGATTTTTACTGCTTCAGCCTTTATGTGACATTTATTACTTGATCAACTCTGCCTTTTTCCAGACCTCCTCTGCACCCTTCCTAGATTCAACTTCAGCCAAACTGAGGTGTTCCTAATTCCAGCTTAGTGCAATTCAGCTCAAGATTCCTACATTTATACTCCTTCTTGTAGCTTGTCTGGCCCCTCTCTCTTGTGCCCTTTATTTTTATTTATTTATTTATTTTACTTTTTTTGTCATTTAGGATCTGTCAGGATTTCCCTGTTTAGCTAGGCTTGCCTGCTCCTTTGGCTGAGGAGACCCTTCCAATGGACACACTGACCTGAGTGTCATATCACGTGAGCCTCCCCTGGCCTCCTGCTTGGCTGTTTGCAGAAGAGGCTGATGGACTATCCTGAATCCTAGGGTCTTTAGTCTGCTATTTGTCTTCCTCACTACCATCAGAATCCAAAGTTTGCCTAAAATCTTAGAAGGAATACTGGATCTGTCCATCCTAGAATAATATTAAAAAGTCTTTTCAGATAGCGTTCTATCTTCCATGAATAACATCTTAATGCACTATTTAGAAATATTCTTCAAACATTTTTTCAAGGTGCCTGTCAAAGGACCTGAATGTCTTCAAGTCAGCTCTTAGCAAAGTTCTTGGCTCTTTTTTTTTTTGGTAACAATTGTGAATCTTTGTTAGTATCAGTGTGGTATAGGTTACTACAGGTACTGTTCTTGACGCTATAAAACACTGGCTCACTACATTTGTAGTACATAAGCATATAGCCTTTGCCTGATTTTCATGTACTTCTGTCCTGCCTTAGTTGTATCCTTTTTTCCCCCTTTCTCTTACAGAAAGCAACTAAAGGTGATTAAGCAGACTGTTTCTTATTAAATATATGGTTGACCATTTCTGAGAAATTGCATGAAGAGTTTATTAGTGAAAAATGAATTTTCACTAATAAAATGGATTTAATTTCTGATACTAAAAGCAGAAAAGTTAAAATTGCCTTTAAAAAAAATCTGGTGTTTATATTTTTGTCTTTAAAAGCTATTGCTGAGGAGAAACACTAACCTCCATAGCATCAATTTCTAAAATGATTTATTAAGATTAATTAAAGTCAACTGTGTTTTTGACTGTTTGCTTTAACACAACAGTGAGTCTTCAACTTTTTATAGTTGACATTGGACTACGGAATTTTTTCCTTTTGGTTATTTTGTTTTTAAGTTCTATGTAAAAGTGAAAATGAAACTGAATGACAGCTTGGTATTTTATTTCTAATGTAAGATTCAGAGAAAAAGAATTATGGTTCAGTGCTTCTTGGTAAGCATTACAATACTGGAAAGTAAAGCTCCTCACTCAAGTAGCATGTGGTTTTGGAAAGTTCACTGTACAAGTAAGAGTGGACTGGTTATTAAAGTTTTAAATCACTTACATGATTTAAAGTAAAAAGTAAAATAGACTGGTTTAGTTCATAACCTTAGTCAACAATATTCAGGATGAGAGGGAGGCAGTTATAAAGCTAGTTTATTTTTTTAGTTTTGGATTTTAAAAAATCTGTAAGATATTTTGTTTGTTGCAGTGCTCACATCAGTCACAATGTGGATTAGATTTAACACATCTCTAAAAATGCTTTGGTCAAACTCTTGGAATATTTTAAGCTTGAATGACAATTTCAATAGAGCTTTATATGAAAAAATGTACACCCTTTAACTAGAACCAGAATGTTCCCAGTGTTTTGGTTTTATGACGTCTTTCTATCTCATAATCAACTTTAAGAGGTACTGCAGGTGGCTTGAAGGTAGAGTGAGTTAACAATTAATAAGGATTTACACAGCTTTTTGCGTCACTTTTTATTTCCAAATCATTTGCTAACAAGTCACCTAAGGGCTTAAAATCGACCAGGACAATAAACAGCAGGAGCCTGTAGTGCAATTGATGCTGATGAACAAAGAAATAAATTATAGAAGTCAAAATAAGTATAATTTTATTAGTTGCACTTGATACAACAGAATTTATTTTATTGTAAGGAATACAAGGAACCATTCTGAATAATGAATTTTCTGTTGTAATTTTATGAAGATCCTAGCCTTTCCTCTTTATATTTAGTACAGCGATTCCTCAATTTATCAAACGTTGCTGTACAGCTTTTTCTGAAGCCCATTCACTGAAGTGAATATTGGTCTTAATATATTGTTTTTTCTATTTTTTTTCCTATTATAAGTGTTTTTGAAGGTTGTCATTAGAGCAGGAAGGCTGTGTATATTGCAAGATCTAGAAGAGCAACAATGCAGCCATTTTCAGGCTGTGCTGAATGCTTCTCTTTGAAGAGTATGATTTCTTGCATTGTTCTTTATTCCTTTTAAACTTCAAGATCCCTATGAATAAGTTTAATTTCTATAAACTTTTTAACTAGTTATATCTAAAGCCACCTAAATGGGCAGAATTTGTTGAACATGAAACAGTGGGATATATTTTTGTTTTATTTAATCACCCCCACCTAGGGTAATTACTTGTCTTCAGCTCTGCATGAGCAATTCTTTTTGACAAATCTTCTCTTCCTGCAGTATTTTATGTTAGTAGTACTTACATAATTTGATTACAAATCTTGACTTCTGCAGTTGGTGCTAAGTTTTCTTCCATGCTTCTCCAGCCTCTTAGGCTGCTTGAGTTTTCTGCTGGATGTTTAGATGCAGTGTAGGTGACTTGTAAGCTTATCATCAGCCTCCCACAAGGGCACGATTTCACAGAATCATTGAATGGCCTGGGTTGAAAAGGACCACAATGATCATCTAGTTTCAACCCCCCTGCTATGTGCAGGGTCAACAACCACTAGGCCAGGCTGCCCAGAGCCACATCCAGCCTGGCCTTCAATGCCTCCAGGGATGGGGCATCCACAACCTCCTTGGGCAACCTGTTCCAGTGTGTCACCACCCTCTGTGTGAAAAACTTCTTCCTAATATCTAACCTAAACCTCTCCTGTCTCAGTTTGAAATCACTCCTCCTTGTCCTATCACTATCAACCCTTGTAAACAGTCATTCTCCCTCCTGTTGATATGCTCCATTCAAGTATTGGAGGGCCACAATGAGGTCTCTCCGGAGCCTTCTCTTCTCCATGCTGAACAAGCCCAGTTCCCTCAACCTTTCCTCATAGGAGAGGTGTTCCAGCCCTCTGGTCATCTATCTTAGTGGCCCTCCTCTGGACCTGCTTCAAGAGCTCCACGTCCTTCCTGTACTTGGGGCCCCAGGCCTGGACACAGTACTCCAGATGGGGCCTCACAAGAGCTGAGTAGAGGGGGACAATCACCTCCCTCTCCCTGCTGGCCACCCCTTTTTTAATGCAGCCCAGAACACAGTTGGCCTTCCGGGCTGCAAGTGCACACTGCTGGCTCATGTCCAGCTTCTCGTCCACCAGGATCCCCAAGTCCTTCTCCGCAGGGCTGCTCTCAAGGAGATCTTCCCCCAGTTTGTATAAATACCTGGGATTGCCCCCATCCAAGTGCAGCACGCTGCACTTGGCCTTATTGAACCTCATTAGGTTTTCATGGGCCCACTGCTCCAGCCTGTCTAGGTCCCTCTGGATGTCTTCCCTTCCTTCCAATGTATCGATTGCATCACTCAGCTTGGTGTCATCTGCAAACTTGCTGAGGGTGCACTCGATGCCATTGTGTATGTCATTGATGAAGATGTTGAAGAGCACTGGTTCCAAGACTGACCCCTGAGGGACACTGCTTGTGACCGGCCTCCACCCTGAAACAGAACCATTGATCACAACCCTTTGGCTGTGTCCAGCCAACCAATTCTTAATCCATCAAACAGTCCATCCTTCAAATCCACACCTCTCCAATTTAGAGAGAAGGTTGTGGTGAGGGACCATGTCAAAGGCTTTGCAGAAGTCCAGGTAGATGACATCCATTGCCCTTCCCCCATCCACTGAAGCTGTCACTCCATCATAGAAGGCCACCAGACTGGTCAGTCAAGATCTGCCGGATGATTTCATGTACGTGAGCCTTCATTAACAGAGCTGCAAAGTATTTGGATTTCCTTCACTTTTGGAAATGTATATAACAATATGGATGTCTTAATAGTCTTGAGCTAAACATTGCATAGTGTGCAGGTCACAATGACAACTAATGTTATTCCTAAGCTAGGTTAAAGTTGATGTGATTTTTGTTGCACTTCTATCTGGAACTGCATATACATGTACTGATTGATCTTATTGATCCTTGAAGGCTATGTGCTTATTGCAAGTCTAGGTGATTGAAATGCTCAACCTGTGGGAATTTTGGTTTTATTTTCATTTAGGAGAAGAAAAGTAGTTGAAACTATTGTAGTTAAACATCTTCTGATTGCAATCATTATTTTTCTAACATTGCTCTTGTGGCTTAAACAGAAGGTGCATAAATTGTTAATGTGATGCGTTTTATGCAGTATACTAAACAAATTGGAAATGTATATTGAAGTTTTCATGCTACAAGTAGTATTGAAATGACTTTGTGAGTACAGTTTATATTATGATTTCATACAATCTTCTGAATATATCCTCATCATACATCATGTGATTTTTCTAGTAAAAATACATTTCATATTTTCAATATGTTGAATGATTATTTTTGCTGCTAGGTGAATGTGCAGCAAAGTAAAGCTGCATTCTTCTGGCATCATGCAACAATGCTCAATACAGTAAGGAGTGAAAGGAGATCTTGTTTCTTAGCTGGTCTGGCTCACTCTGTTTCTTTTTGTGTAGAATCAACATCAGCTTTAGTTGCAAGGATTGTTCTGTTCTTTATTTATGCTATGGCTCATCACTGTAAAAAGAATGCTTTCCAGAACTTTGTCAGGTTTCACTAGTGAGATGTCTTTATCCCTCACAGATAAACTTGTGCAGTAATTTTGTTCCATTTTATGTTTTATTGGAGATTAGAAAAGGTGAATATCGGGCTTACTAGTGTGCATTTATGTGGATTCAGTAGTCCTGGATGAGTTTATACCAGAATCTGTCACTTGCTGTTGACGTGAGTAAATGATTAGTTTATTATGCAGAAGAAAATAATGTTGTCAATCGTGGGTTTTGTTTAAGAATCTTATAGGTTCAACAAATCAAGAGAATCTTTCCTTATTTTTTCTTTGCTCTTGAAGAGAAGAAACCATTCTTTTCACACACCCAGCAGTCACATTAGCAGGCTCAAATCATAATTGCAGACCTTGAAAGTCTACACCTGTATGTGAAGTCTGTTGATGGGGAAAGTAACTGCAAGACGCTTAAATTTGCCTCTTAGAAATGCAACAACTAGACTTCACTTCTCATGGAAAATTGGACGTGTTACTTTATTGGATTCAGTAAAGTGACACGTTTTATCATACTAAGATAAGAGATATAATAGACCTTTGACAACATGAGATTACAATGCAGAAAAATGAATTTTATGTTAAATTCATTAATCAAGATCCTCCTTTATTGCCTGGGTACTTAATCTGTCTTATGAATCTAGCCGCTTAATTTCTTCATCTGAATCTGATGCTAACGTTCCTCAGTTGTTGGTTTTTTTAAACTCAATTTCTTGTTCATGTTGTCCATTCTTTCCTGATAAGCCACAAAAACAGTGCTAGGGTAGAGTGCTAAGTGTTCCTTTCTTTACTAGGTCCTGGTCCTTCTTTTTGTTTGCACTGTAAAGAATTGCTCATTGTTCTCATTATGCTGGCATTCAGAATGATAAAGCAGAAAACAATTAATTCTTTATTTATTTTTCCTAGTATTTCTTAACTTTAAAATCCCTTTGTGTAATCTGTTTTCATTTGAGACTGTTTTGCAGACACAGTAGGAAAAGTTCATAAGTTCTGTACTTGGAAAAATAATTACCTCGTGACTATTTAATTAAGACTGTAATGCTATTTTTGCTCTGAGGATCACCTAAAGACCTTCCTAAAAAATAATGACATCAAAACATGGAATATGTTGCCTTGGATGGATGTGAATTTAAAGTCTATATTAATATTAGAAACAATCCTTTTTAACTTCTCATATCATATTTTATTCTCCCTGTCTCACTAGATATTTTGTCAGTAAGGAAGCAAGAGATCAGTCAGTTACTCTTCGTACTTCGTACTGCCTTCCCTATATCCTACTTATAACCTATCCGACATCCTTTCCTTCTCTTTATATAGCATTAGGAGCTGTTATATGAACATGTGAGGAAATTTCTGTGATTATGACATTAGAAAGGGAATAAAAAACTGCAAAGGAAACTAAAGAAAGAGCATATTCACTTCTATTGATGGTCATTATCAAACCTCAACTATTACAAGGATATGGGTTGTACTTAATAGCTTTACTATTTTGACATCTCATCTGGGAGTAGTGTATACAAATAAGGTTTTTCATATTTCACACTGAAAGCAGGGTCTCTAAAATACATACTTCTTTTCTAATAATGTATACTATCCATTCTGTTTGACCTTAAAGATTAGAGATTAGAATACCTTCATAATTAAATGTTTACGTTGATAATTTTCTGACGTATTGAAAACTTGATCGGTATTTTCTTAAAGGATGTTTCCTTTTGCCATAAGTATTAGAAAATTCAGGGGATTTCTTGATGCAGAATGTGCTTTTTATAATGTAACCTTTGTCTTAAAGCTCGTGTTATAAGGTAGTGAAATGTTCATGTCTTATTACCAAAATGAGTGATCATTTTTTTCCTATATAGGGAAAATTCTCTAAGATGTAATAACAATAAAAAAACAGTAATACAATTACTCCAGAGCTTTGTAGGTTTTGAGAACAAAATAAAAATCCCAAACCCCCAAGCACGTAACTTTGAAAGCAAAGAGAAGCTCTCAGAATTAATAGATGATATTTTTATTTCTTTTTGAAAATTATATGATTGGCTCTCATGATGTTGACTTAAATTTTGGGTTACGCCAAGAATGAGAAAGGAAATGATGAGAGGAATATCTGCCATCCACAGGAACTATAACTACTAATTATAGTTAGAAGTTTTATTAACCTGGGACAATATGCTTCACTAAGTGAAAGAAGTGCATCTGTGTTAGAATCACATATAATGTGGAAAACCAGCCAAAGTCTGGAAATCGTCTGCAAAATCTTGTTACCTCCCACAGACAGAACTAAGAGGATTTTCTTATTTAATATATTAGAAATAAACCTGTCTTATTTATATAAGTTTATATACTGAACAGAACGCAGGCTACTTGCAAAACGTCTTTACTTGAACTCAGACTGAAGTGGAGCAGCTTAGAGGGGAGCTGTCTCTTTGTTTGGCATGTTCATGTTCTGTCAACTTTTATACTGTCTATTTCTGTTTATATTCTGATTTGTGAAGTCACTTAGAGTTTAAGATGTGTTTTTATTTTCAGTTATAATGTTTGTCTTACATGAATGAATGAGTGTCCAGGGTTGTTAAACACTTTCTTTGACTCTTTTTAGAAAGCGCTTGGGGAGAGTTGAAAGCTTTGATAGAAACTGGCAACTCTTGAGCACTGCATTTTTTTGCAAGGAATGCAAGCATGACTTTTTTCTTTGCTTGGCTGTGTCGGGTGATGGCAGTAGGGCATCACACCGTGGCATAAAAGATGCATGTACACAGTCAGTAGAATATGTACCATGCAGAGCTGCCACCCGCTCTTGCCTACTTATGCCCATGTGCTTGGCCAGAGCTCTCATTCCTTCGCTGTCCTTACTGGTAATTGTTTAATGGCTTTTAACCAGGTGATTTAGCAGTGCCATTCATAGAGACAAGATCTTTTGCCACTTTGCCACATAAGAAAGGGATTGAAACTTGTTTTTCCCTTGTGAAAGGACATAAAGTAGAAATCTCAATGTAGCAGAAGATTAAAGATACTGACAGAAATGGGGATGTGGCCAAGACAGCAAATGTGCCTTACTTCACCATTGCCTCTGGCAAGCAATATCTTAGATGTCTGTATCACCAGTCGGGCTGTTTGTTCTTCACGAAAACCTGTGGCTGAAACACACTTATTCCCCCTTGGGGCGAATTTTGCTTCACCAGCTTTGACAGGTGCACCAGCTGATTTTATAACCACAAACAAACAAAAAATAGTAGGACCCTAGTGGGTTTTTTTACCTCATTTTGATGTATTAAAAAAAATTAGTAATTTTGGACAGTAGTATAAATGTAGTGGTTATTCTGCAGTGTCAGGAAAGAATGTTAAAAAGTACCATGTGCTGAAATTTAGATGAATACTGCAAGTAAAAAAGTGACCTTCATTTGCAAGATTAACGGCCACCTTATCTATGCGGAAGGACTGCAGTGTTCATAGTCCATTGTGCTTGGAAAGGACAGTTGTTGCTTTTCATTCATATTCTCTTAAGCATTTCATGCTACTCACTTGGGGGGAAAAACTTCTATTGGAAAATTAGGACCGTTTTGCATCGGAAAAAAGTGTTTGCAATATATAAATAGGGTATAATTTACTATTTAAAAGGCACTTGCAGACAGTTTTTGCTCTCAGTAGCTTTCTTCCATTCAGGATCAAGTACAGAAATTAGACAATGTAGCAGCGAAAATGTTCAAGCTACTTTTTTCCCACCCCTGGAGTGCTCATGATTATCTGTAGGGATTCCCTTTGGCAAGTTTTTTGCAGGTTACTATTTTTTTCAGATTGGCGTTGACAGTCCTAATTTTTTTTCATTTTTGAAAAGAGCAGGAATTAAATGCTAACATGGTTATAATTTTTTATTAACTGTCATCTAAATTCATATTTAAATGATTGCATTTGCTGAGTTTAAAATTCAGTTTCTTAAACATTATAAAAGATTGGTTGCCAAATATTTCTGAAGCCTGTTAGAAGTAACATTAGAAGTATTGAGTACCCGAAGTACCTGGTGGCGTGGAAAGAGAAGTAGCGTAGAGTAGCTTTTCTTTCACATTACACGTTATTTGGGCACACATACGTTATGGACGGACTTGGACAAAAAAGCAAACTTTACTGAGGTTACAAATCAAATGAACAGATTTATTTTGGCTGCTTCTTTTGGAGCAATATCTTGAATTGTTTTTTAAATTGTGAACAAACATTTTCATTTACATTTGCAGGCATACAAAGCATGGCACAAATATTTAAGTTACTGGGCTCACATTCTGGTCTCTGAAATGGCAGTAATGTGTGACCTACCAGGAATGCTTAAAAGGTACTCAAGAGTTGAATAAACTTGTTCTTAAAATGAAGGGGGCTTATTAGTAACTACATGAACAGTTTGTGTTCTGCCGGAGAGAAACAGGGAAGACGCCATGTAAGTGTAGATTTCTTCTTAATGACCATCTTTCCTGTCCATGTGGATGGGACAGTGGACCAACTCCCAACATGTGTGAGGATTAATGGCAGGAAAAATCTTTTCCACTGCAAGTTTAGGCATGACTGGGAAAGATCATATAGTTTCCTGCCTCCAGTTTAAGGCTTCTAGAAGCCACAAGTGAACCACATACACAGGAGGGAGACTGCAATTGTCGGTTTATAATCTGACCATATGAGGAAGACCAGTGACCATTAAAAAGCACATCTTCAGAGACTTATTTCAGGGCAATGGTAAAGACCTCCTAGTAGTATTCAGGATAGCATATGTATTCCAGTGGTAGGCAGGAGGTTTTAATCACTGGACAGCTTTTGCCTCCTTCCAAATATTCATTATAGAATATCTCATGCTGTTGTCACACATCTAGTCCTGGCTACAGAACTGTGTGCTGCTGGATGTGCTTGATTAGATGATCCTAAAGTTTTTGGCAAAATGATGGGTTACTTCTAACTTTATTTTTAAACATGATGGACCTCTTTTGTGGAAGTCCCTCAGAGCACTTCAGCCATCCTGAAATGGAAAATGTTATCACTTACTGCTATATTTTGTCAAGACAGTATGATCAGTCTTAGATTTAGAAAGGAAAATATGAGTCAGGTTTAATTCTTGCGTTCCACCAGGATGGGATCCCAGTTAGAAGTCTGGGGAACCCTCTCAGGTCAGTCTTTCTATCATTAGTCTTCTGTGTTACCTTGCAAGCATTGTCCATTCCCTTCTGTGTGATCACAACCATAGTTTGCAAATTCAAACTTCTGTCCATTCAATTATTAAGCTCCAGATATGCAGCATAGTCTTGTCTGTGGTGGTTGCATGACTGAACCTATAAAACATTAGTTATACAAACATGACCCATGTTTTGTATCTTTTGTGAAATTAAATGTAAGGAGGGTATTTTATTAAGAAGTTGCTCCATGGAAGCAAGGTGAAGAAAAAGTGCTTGCTACTTAATGTGGTTATTAGAGAAGGAATACAAAGTTCTATTGTAGTGGGAGTTTTTACAACTTGAGTTTTACTAAACTGTCTTTGGGTAAAAGTACTGTAAGTGTTTAAAAAATATCACTTTCACTTGAAATTGCTTGCTCTGGTTTTGGCCATACATTTGAGGAATGCAAGAGAAATAATATCTGCCTTGTTTTGCCCTCTTACATTGAAGTAAGAAGATATTATGAGACAGAAAATACTATTTTTATACTATCTATCACCTTTGTTAACATTTTATTAGACATAAATCATATAGTTTCGGGTTGCATAGTGACAATATGGTTCACCATGTATTCTATTTTTATAACTTTATTTAAAACTGACATGTAACTTGCAGTACCTGAAACCCCAAGTGAGCCAGTTATTGGAGTGTAACAAAGTTTTGACGTCAGAACTGCTATTTATTCCACTGGCAGCCATTAGCAATGCATTACCCTTTGGCACTCGTGTTTTCAGAAACATGGTTAAATTTTTATGACTGGTTCTGGCCAATTAGGAGTCTTTCCTGATATAGAAATAAGGGAAGAGATCTTTTTTATATCTTACTAAATGTAGCTTTCTCAAAACAACAGCATAAAAATATGAATTACTGCATTCAGAGTTCACGAAACATACTATTGAGCCACACTTGAGATTGCTGTATGCATGTATTTCACAGTCAGGGGTTAAGCTAGGCTGCATTGTCAAATGCGTGAGCCTTTATTAGAATTTAATGCAATTACAGCTGAGTCATGCTTGCAGGTCCTTCTGGCAGCTTCAGCAGGATGTAAAAGTGGCCAAAGACTTAAGGAAGAGAGAATTAGGGAGACGCAGGGGGTTTGGAATAAAATTGGGAGTGGGGGGCTGAAACGCACCTTGTTGAGAAATTTCAGTTTGTTGCTGGCTCTTTTCCCCAAAATTCAAAGTTCAGCAACAATAGACCTGAGGGTGCTTGCGTGTACTATATCCAGGGCATCATGGCCCTCCTAGAAAAGTGTTTTAGAATCAGATCCTATTCCTTGTTGGTTGTTAGCATCACACTCTGTGTTCAGGAAATGGGAAATGCCATTATGTACAAACATACCCTACAACAGACAATTTTTCTTTCTGTGTCATTTTCAGACATCTCCTGGGGCTTGGCGATATGTGCTGTGTGTTCATGCATGAAGCTGAAGTCACCTGTTATGAAACAGCTGCTTGTATGTGCTGCTTTACTGGTGGACTCCAAGTTTGTAAATTTTGAAGGGAGCACTTTTATATAATAAATTTCAGTTGTACTCCATTAATAACTCTCTTTTCATTAGGTCAGCAGTGAAAATATTGTCAGCTTTTGTTGCAAGCTCCCTGTAAAAAAATACTTATCCAAACTCCAATTTAAAAGGCCAGTTTTAATATATTGTATAAATGCTCACGGTTGCAAACAAAAGTTTGGTAGCTTCAGCAGTCACGTGCCAGTTTTCCAAGTGAGTAGAAGTTGCATCATCTTAAAGTATCAGGCATTTGAATTTTCTACCTATAATATGTGTAATATACTGACATTGTTGTTTTCAGGTAACTTTGAGTGAGCAGAAACATTTTGAGCACCCATGGGGGGGAAAACGGAGAATTTTGTATATTCTGCTTAGAGTTCCTACATTAACCCCATGCAGAGCTGCTGAATGCAGCATCTGGATGGGTGTCTTGGGCAGTCTGAGAGCAGGCAGTGTGTCAAGGGCTCTGCTGTCGTCTTTATCAGTCTGTTTTAGTGGCCTTATTACGTTAATGGAGACAAACCACGTAGTGGCTGAGAAAATCACTGAAACATACTGGGTAGAAAAAAGTAGTTGTGAGGACTGAAAAGAACTGGGTTTTTTTTTGCCCAAGGGACTGAGTGGAAAGGCTGCTGAAGAGGTGGAAGGATTTGGAGGCCATTAACACAAAAGGGAGAAAAGCTACACTTGATTCTGTAAGAGAAGGAAAAGGCAAGCTGCAGGAGACAATTCCAGTTACTTTGCAGAAGGCAAGCAGGCAATTACAGAGGTAGAAATATTATTTTTTTTCCCTGAGCAGTAGGAAAACAGGTATCGTCTGCCAGAAAGTGAGCAGCTTTGTTGGCTTCTCCTGTGTTTGCTTCTGTCTGAATGGTCTCTCTGAACTCTACACACACTGTCACGAAGTAGCTGATTGCACGCTTTGAATGGAAACCATGAAAGAACATGGTCGTTTACCTGTGTGATCCTTTTAATTTTTTTTCTTGGATGAAATTTGTGGTGGACAGGTCACTTGTTCATGCCTACATGCCTCATGAGGGAGGCTGTTAAGTCTGTCTTCATTGGAATATACTCATTTTGAAGCCTTTAGATAGCTAGTTACTTCTATACAGATACCTAACAATATATGCAAGCACAGAGCTTTTTAAGAGATTTTCAGCATTAGTCTGCTTTAAAAAGAAAAAAAAAAAAAGAGCCCATGAAGATAAATAGAACTACTAATTGCAATCCCAGCGTTGCTATGTAGCAAGTTTTACTTCAGTTCTCTTCCTTTACAAGATAGAATACTACTTTAAATCTCAAACTTTAGAACTAAACTGTAATGTTAATCCAGCTTTAAAATTACCAACAAAATGCCCTTTTTTGTGTGCTAGTAATTTAAAAGTGTTAAAATGATATTTGGAACACTTACTTTTGGAAATCTATATAGCAGTTGTAGAATTTCTCTTGCTACTTCACATAGATTCAGAGGCAGGATTGTCTGTTTGAAAACTGCTGGTGAATCAGGAAATTAGAGCAACTTTTCGAAAAGTCTTGATGTAATATTGACTGACTTTCAAAAAAGAATTCATATTTAGACTGTTAGAACCTCCTAAATTGAGAGATCTGCTAGGTGAATATCCCTTATATGAAGGTTTTTATTAGCCCTGGGATAAAGTTCTTGAAAAAAAATTCTCTGTGCAGAAATTGCCCTTAGGTTTGGCGTATACTTGTGTCAAGCCTAAAACGGTATGTTTCTTGCTCAGATTCCTTTACAGTACACGTAGTAGTTGCATGGTTTCACTACACTTGTAATTCCATTTTTTTCTCAGCATTCCAAGAGACATCAGGTACATTTGTCAACAATTGGTAGACTTTTTAGATAAATCTGCTGAGAATTTCATGATTCTCAGTGTGCTACATTAGCTGAACGCCTCTAATTTAGTCACAGTATATTCCTCATATCATCACAGAAATGAACGAAGTATCTAACAGAAGAATATTCAGGGTCCACAGATTAATTTCCGATATGTTTTTTATTAACATTCAGTTTCATTATGAACTCAGTTGACTACAGGAACAAGGTATACAAGTGATTATTTAAAGTTTCATTAATGAGACATTGTAATGGAAGCTTCTTGTGAAGAACTGAGTCATATCTGCAGTTCAGTGTTTCAGGCCTCAAACTTCAATTGCAGTTTGGGAAAACTGTGCTATAAGAGTAATTAGCTTCAGCTGTTGATCTTCATTTGTGCAGAACTGTAAAACTGCGTGATTTCATATCACTTAAATAGAATGCGTGTGTACTGAATAGAATGATGTTTAGTTTAGTCTCTGTTGAAGTAAAGGAAAAGAAGTATGGCACATAACTATTTGATTTGTACCTTGGTAAATGACAAATAAAATCAAGAAATGTGTCCTCAAAAAGTACTGCTTTGCTCTAGAAAGTGGGGAAGGCTTTTAAAATGACCTTTCCTGTAATGAGCGCCCATTCACAGCTAGGGAGCATTGAATTTATGCAAGTCACTCTGAAAGTAATGCCTTTTATTTATTTCCATCAAAACTACAACAGGTACCAAAAAAAAAAAAAAAACCCAAAAAAACCCACCAACAACAGTTTGATTGCACAAATTCTCAGCTACAAAACACTATTTCTCAACATAGTCACTACCACCAGCTATGCATTTTTGCCAGAGATGAATGAGAGCCTGCATGTTGCACTTGTAAAAATCTTCATAAGCGAAATTCATCCATTGTCCCTGTCGCCACTGCTGAAATGTGCCACCCACTGCCTCACTGTGTTCACACCCAATGTTTGGTCTCCATAGATCAGCAAATGTTGATGAATGTCAGTGGGTGCAATTTTTTCTTTTAGCATGGAGGAAATCAGTGACAACCGTTTGCTTCATCTGCACTTCCATGTCAGATGCCATTCTGTGAGTCAGACTGCCCCTCTGCTGCTGTCTGTCACACGTCAATAAAATATAAAGGAAGGTTCAGCCTCTACTGCCATACAGTTAACATCTGCCTTGTCTTCGGCCAACATAGGATAAAATAGGAGGCATTACTTTCAGAGCATCCCTCATATAATGTTTGGAGAATACCTTCTGTATTGATACTTCTTGGAGAAGCCACGAGGAAAAATATAGATGAAAGCAGGAATATCAGGAATATAAGGATGAGAGGAAAAAAAAATACAGCAATCGAAGGATAAAAAGCAGGTCTAGAAGACCTGTGCAAGGTTTGCTGAGAAAAGTGCAGTGTCATAAGTATACTGAAAGTCCAAGTGTGTTGAATAATTCATGATTGAAGGGAGTAGGACATTTTTAGGAGGAGTAATATGAGTCAGAGGTAAAATTAATGGGAAAGATATAAATGTGGAACGTGACAGGCAAGATGGCAAAGAACCGGAGTTGAATATTGATTGACCATTCAGCATCAGTAGTTAAAATTTTGTGGGTAAGTAGGGGATAGCCAAGAAGATGCTTTAGGGAGACCACAGGGTATGTCTTCAGGCTATCTAAATCTAGATGGAAACATTGAGTGGAAGATAAACTTGTTATTTAGAGAGAGGAAAAAAAAGATAGTTGTTTGCATGATTGTGCATTTCTGTGTTGCGCTACAGCAAGAAATATGCTCTCTCACAGTTGTCATGGAAAGTACTATAGCTTTACACCTCTTTGTCCACTTCAGCATGAAATTAATTGGTGAAAACTCTTCTCTGAACACACAATCCGCTTCAGCCCTCGCACAGGCAGTCCAGAATCTCCTGCAAATGAGCCACCACTTTGCTTTTGTGTTTTTGTTTTTTTTTTGTGGGCCACTTTTATGTCCAGCTTTGAGCTGAAGTTCTCCATTTCTCATTTGAAATGGGAAGTAGTTACCTACGTTTGAATACGTTAAAAATTTTCATGCTACCGTTTTCATTTACAGGAGCTTGTGTAAAACTTCCTGTTTTATTTGACCAGCCGAGATTTTCTGAAAAAAATCCTATGGCACTTCGTGTGCACACAGGTAGGGAAACAAGGATGTTTCAAGGCTTGCTATAATCGCTTGGTTCTCAGGAAGCGGATTTGTGGTAGTTATTTAATTAACACAAAAAAAAAATATGGGTTCTGTATGTAACAGCTCTTTAAAAATGAAAACCAAAATAATAATTACCTCATGCTCCTTGTAACTTTCCTGAGGTGGTTTTGTATATTTATTTTAAATAAATTAAGTCTACTAAAGCAGCTGAGAATGATTTGGCATTCATGATACTGAAGGTGGGAGAGTCTAATAAGACTTAATAGACTTGAGCAGAATATTTTCTATATTTCCGAAATCCAGTTTATCAACATAAAATATCACTTTATTAGTGCATAAAAGAATAGGCTGCATGATCTCTACCTTCTAGAAATCATAGCTGGGAGAGTCTGGGAGAGTCTTGACTACAAGGGTAGAAGATAAGGGCACTGTGGGGTCTATTCTGCCTATATTATTAGTACAGATGGACAAGTCTGGAGTTTAAAAAAAAAAAACTCCTGGAAGCACACTCAGAAGTCTCAGGAAATAAGACTGAAAAGACTATGAGATGGTGTAGAAAAAATTGCATCAGTCACATTCAGATGTTCACAATTGTACATTTAAATTCAGGTTTCCTGAGCAAACAGAGAATCTAATGAACTTTAACCCTGAGTGACTTCCAGAACTAAATTTGGAGGAAAAAAATTTGTAAATGTTAAAAACATAAGTTTCAAACAATGGCAAGACACTATCTAGTTGGTTTGCTTAATCTAAAATAACATCAGATATATTGGTGGAATTACTTAAATATTTTTTTCTTCACTGTTCTTGGAAACTTTATTAAAATAATAGGAATTGCATAAATCGCCTGTGTCGATGGTTTACGGGCTGGTTCGGCCCGGTTCCATGACTAGCAGGGTGGAGGGATTTCGCAAAATCCGTGCCTCCGAAAAAGGGAGAACAGGGGACCCCAAAATAATTAAAAACAGTGGCACGATCTGAGGAGAAACAAACTAATTTACTAAATATGGTATCGGAATGCAAGATGGCACACTATAATACAATATAATTAGAGTTGAAGCTAATAAATCAAATATAATGAGAGAGAAAGATTGTCCGAAAGCTGGGTAGGCTTCACCATAATGCTGAGGTGAGATGCACGGTCCAGTTGAGCAGCAGGGAGAGAGACTGACAAAGAAGAGCCTGGTCAGATGACCTACCAAGGCCTTATATCTGTTCCCCCTGAACAGAAATGATAACAGCACAGCGAACAGTCTTCTGGGGAATGTAGTTGTTCTTCTCTTTGGGGACAGGTACCCAGAACACTTTAACTCCCAGTGCACTACGTGATGTTATGATGTGGAATACTGATAACCAAAAATCATAAAACCATGACAGCCTGTCCTGGTGATTTTGTGGATTTTACGCATAAAGAATTTATCCTAATGTCTAGTTCATGGTTGCTTTTCTGGCAATTTAGCCAAATGTTCCTTGACTTGTTTTCACTTGGCATCTAGAATGATTGAATTCTGCCATCTTTTTAACAACTTCTTACAGAGATAAGCATCCTGATCCCCTCCAGCTTTCTTTTATCCCAGAAGAAAAACAAAACAAATCATACCGTAATGTTGAGTGTTTCCATATGAGTCATTATTTCTAACCATCTTTGTGTTGGTCTCTGGATCTTTTTCAGTTTGTTGACTACTTTTTTTTAAAGCACTCCATCTGTAACTTGTCCAAATACTTCAGGTGAGACCTAATTAGTTCTGTGTAGCATGGAATAATTGACTCTTAATTTTGTTTTCTGACTTCTGTGAAAATATTTCTTTTTCCTAGCAGCATCACATTCTAATATAGGATATTTTGTTGAATAATGAAATTCTCATTTTTTTTTTCCCCTAGCATTATGCTAATTTTGTTATATATGTATTTTTCAGCTCAGAGCCACTTGGAACCTCTAAAAGATAATAAATAAATTACTGTTTCATAAATATTGTAAAGATTCACTTGTCTGAGGCCAAGGATTGGTGCCTGTAGAATCCTGTTGGGTTATCATCCCATCTAGTTTGGTTACAGAATGTTTCTAGTAACTGGATTGATGTTTTTTAAACTCTTTGTGCACCCTACAGAAGTTTAATTCATAACTTTCTAGTTTGGTATATTGTTCAGTTGAATAGTCAACATATAGAGCTATGTGTGCTCTATATTCAGTATTTACAGTCCATGCATTCTGTTAAAAAAAAAAAAAAAAAAAAAAAAAAAAAATTCTCTTAATCAAAATACAGGCTTTGTGAGGCTTTTTCTAGTAAATACCTATCTACGTAGCCTTTTTATTTCTTTGGTTCTTACATTTTGGTTCCTCAGTAATACTTCAATGAAGTGCTAAAGATGTACCTTTTCTCATCTCCTTTTTTTGAGGCATTTTGTAAAGTGAGCCAGGTACTACCTGGAAACATGAGTCTGTATCATGTTGGAATTTTTGTTCATCTGATTTCCCAGATCTGTGTTTAAAACGTGTAAGACTTATTTGCATTAGCACATAGTGTGAATACAGCAGGAGTGGAGGCTCTTTCAAGCTGACACCTGTACTTTGTTCATTTTGCAGTATTTGCAAGAGTATTTTGCAAATACTCTTATCTCTAGAACTGAAAAAAGACAGGGATCTCTTGGAAAGAGTCCAGTGGAGGGCCACAAAGATGGTGAAGGGCCTGGAGCATCTCTCCTATGAAGAATGGCTAAGTGAACTGGGTCTGTTTAACCTTGAGAAAAGAAGACTGAGAGGGGACCTGATCCAGGTCTATAAATATCTAAGGTGTGGGGAGCAAAGTGGCGAGGCCAGACTCTTTTCAGTGGTGTGTGGAGACAGGACAAGGGGAAACGGCCAGAAACTGGAGCATAGGAAGTTCCGCACAAATGTACGCAAGAACTTTTTTACGGTGAGGGTGACGGAGCACTGGAACAGGCTGCCCAGGGAGGTTGTGGAGTCTCCTTCTCTGGAGATATTCAAGACCCGCCTGGACGCCCACCTGTGCGACCTGGTGTAGGGAACCTGCTTAGGCAGGGGGGTTGGACTCGATGATCTCTGGAGGTCCCTTCCAACCCCTACGAGTCTGTGATTCCGTGAATGCCTCTTAGTACTTAGAACATTTCAAGTACTCATCTTCATGTTTAGATTCTTTGGATAGGAATGCAAATAATGTGCTCCAAAACCAGTACAGTAAGTGAAAAAATGGTACAGTAAGTGAAGGTGATCATATGATGGTCTAAAAGGATCATTTCTCTCCTGGCTAAAACACTGGTGTATAACTGCCAGACACATGTGGACCTGATAAAGGATCTTAGCGTACCAGCTTCCTATCAATGAGAGAAATTTGGTTCAGGTCCCTGAGATCAGCAGAAGCCTTCCCATTTCATTCAAAGGCCATCTGTCACAAAAATTTGGTAGTTAAAGTAGCAAGAGGAAGCTGCATACTTGTTGAAGTATGTACTAATTGTGCAGAATATTGTTCTGCTGTTCATTTAACTGTAGAGAAGATCTCACTATTCATCTGAGTGATCCACAAAGAGATGGTATCAGCTAAAGAAGCAATAAAGATAAACTGTAAAGAGAATCTGTTGAGAAGACTCCAAAGACTTTTTGACTTAATACGTTGTTTGTCTTAATTTGCTTTCCTAGATCCTGTATAAAAAGAGTGATGTAAAATAATTGTAACAAAATGTGTGTATGTTTTACCTCCCCATTTAGTAGAACTCTCTGACCAGACAGCATCTTCTGTAATGTTGTGATAATAATCTGTTTCTCAACTAACTCATTGGTTTTAAGGACAAAAGCAGTACGATGTCGAAACTGCTTTATGTGGGAAAGTCAGTCCATGAATACTGAGCATTTGGTCTTGTAGAGGAAGTTCATTGGGCAATTTGTGGGCTTTTTTAAGACAGAATAGCTCCAGGTTTGCCTCAGTACTACTCTTTTAAATTAAATCGAAGTATATGCTTCATAACAAATCTAATGTCCATACTGTAAATATAACACAAAAGTCAGTGATGTTGCACAACACGCGGTAGGGATGGAATTTACTATGCCTAGTTTATAACTGTTTTGCAGAGTAAAATCAGAGCTATGGTTGTCCTAAAGTTAAGGCATTCTACTTGATGATTCTATTGAATTTTGTTTTATTTGATATTTAATTATTGGAAATACTCTGTCTTTTAAGTTTCTTTTGTAGAAGTTTTTCAAATTAAGTTATACTTAGTTTTATGTTATGCAACCTCAGGCAAGAGTATACTCTAGGCAATGCATTAAATTACTGAAATGAAATAGTAAGGCATTTCTTTGGCATTTCCCAAGGGAGATTTGAAACTTTATTAAAGCACACTGTAGTAACACCAGTGGAGCCATGTAGTGTCTTTTGGAGAATTAACGGATTCTCAATGGTTTTCCCATGAGAAAGATTAATTCACTTATTTTTAAAAAAAAAGATATTTTTTCTCTTGAAGTGCAAATAGTTGTATTTATGTTCATGTCAATAGTTCATCATGCGATCAGGAACATGAATATATTTGTATAATAAAAAAAAATCTTTTTTCTAATGGGAATTATTCTACTTGACAACAAATTTTCAGCTAGAAGAGTATTGTAGCAAATGGATAGCAATGAAACTCCACTTACCAGCACTCCCAAAGATAAGCTATGTAAGTGAAAAATCAGTTATTTTGAGAATACACAAAAATACAACTTGTAAAACCTTGTACAGTTTGAGTCTTAATATTTTCATGTCCTCAGGTAACGATGAGCAATTATTTCATATCCTGTCAAGAATCCAACATCAAAAATTGAGTCTTGTGTTAGTACACAGATATAAGAAAAGAACCTACCTGAAATATATATGTAAATGATTCAGGACTAATTTTATTAGCTGCATATGTGACAAAGTAGACTGAACAGTTAGTGTTATAGAGGATGTGTCAAACCACACTCATATTATAACTGGAATAAGGATACTGTTGCCGTGCACATTCTGTTCATGCTGTATCAACCCTTGCGAAACTGATCAATTACCTGATCATGGCCAAGAACTGCATAACACACCAATATGATGAGCAGCAAAATGGCGTTTAATCACACGTGGCATCCGTTTAAGTACACTCATATTCTACTTCGTCTACACCCCTAAAGGTGCAGTGTCCAATTACCGAGCCAGGGGGCCACTATCCCGTGACATCCCATGGCCTCACTGTCGCCTAATAAAACATTTCCCTCTCCCCCAAGCTCGATAAAGCATTGTCCCGTTACAGTGCAAATGCAATTTTACACACATCTAAATCCATCTATCTAAGCCCTATACTAGTTACAATCTTTCATGAATTCTATGATACCCTAAATATCTATCAAAAGCAGTGTATATTGTGCGTTGCAAACAATTCTACAATTCTACAAATATCTCATAGAGCGTGGAAGGCAAATCAAAAGCATACAAAGATTGCAAACCCTATTAAAGAAACTTAAGTAATTGTTTTAGCCATGAGCCTATTCCCTCAAACAGTCCGTCCAGCCACAGTTTCCCAACTGTTGTCTGATTTCTGCCAGACCACCGCTCCTTGTCCAGTAGTCGAAGAAGCATCTGTAAATAGAGTAGGCCCATCGAGCGGGGAAGTCAGGACACGAGATCGAAGAGAGATTCCTGTCGCCTAATACAACAGGATACTAAGGATTGCTTTGTATTAATTTTATCTTTAAATTTCTGAAAAAAATATTCACAAAACAGGATGAGTGATCTATAGTGTTCCTGAAGACTTAAATAATTTAAATTCCTTTACCAGCTTTATCCGCAGTGTGTGCTAGAGCTTTTCACCTGCCTGAAGGGCTGCCATATAGCTGGAGTCCTTTAGAGTTTCTAGGACACGAGTTTAAAAGGCAGGAAATTCTCATTAGGTATAAGGGGGAAAAAACTGCCATGAGGGTGGTAGTACTGGAGCACGGTGCCCAGCGAGACTGTGGGATCTTTACCTTTGGACGTGTTCAAGGCTCAGCTGAATGTGGCCCTAAGCAATCCCATCTGATCTAACCTGCTTTGAGCGTGGAACTAGACTAGATCACCTCTGGAGATCTCAAATTGTACTGAGATTCTGTGATTCTAGAAAACAGTTCTCTGTAGCAGTCTGAATATTTGTTGTATGAAAAGGATTCTTACATAATTCCAGTTTTGTAAAGCTTCAGTTTAAATAAAGTGGACTGTACTTATTTTCTGAAGCCTGCCAAGATCATGTTACCGTACATTTTTTTAGCAGTCAGAGGGCATTCCATTTCACATGGAAATTACCTGTACTTATTTTACCTGTACAATCTTAGCCTCTAATTAAACTAGAAATACAAAATTCACCAAACCGGGGAATCAGCAACTACATAAAGCACATGGGAAAGTACTCATAAATATGGAGAAAGTACAGTGTACAAAATACCAAACCATCAAACTCTAGGTTGAATTGTGCTATATAGATCAACCAGTCCTCCTGTATTCTGATTGGAAAGCAATATAGGAACAACCGCTGGACCAAGGTGATTTTGTTTTGGTGCTTTTTTTTAGTTTTGTTTTGGGTGTTGTTTTTTTGGTGGAGTTTTCTTGATTATTGCAGAATTTTTCTTCTATGTCACAATAAGTTAATGCCTTTAAAACTATCTTATTGCTCTCAGTGAAGAAATAGATGCAGACCTTTTCCTTCAGAAATGGTCAAAAGTGGGTGACTCAGGATCCGAATCATCCTCTTGTAACAAGAAAAGGCTTTGGGAGTTGCTTTGTCTTCTGAATTTTAAAAAGTGTAAATCATTTTATCTGAAAGCAGTGTCTTTAGGGATTTGATATTGGAAAGTTGAAGTTTCCAGTCAATGTTATGTTTGGTTCAAAAGTCTGGTCATCGCTTTGAGAAAAATAACTAGAAAAGGATGAACTTTACAAAGGAGAATTACAATAACTGTTGAAATATAAATGTACTGTAAGAGACTCCTAGATCATTGAATCCAATCGCTTGGTATTACAAACCACTGCATAATTTAATCTCCTTCAGTGTGCTCTATCTCAGAAAGTAATTAGGAGTTCTATATGTAGTACTTCAGCTATTATAGAGTCTAATTTTTCATGATAGGGATTTTTTTTGGAAATTTCCTGTTATAGTAGTTACTTAATTTCATTTTAGTTAAATAAAATTAACTAATAGTTGATTAATGTCTATTAGTTCTTTTCTCTCCCTGGCACTTAAAATACTCAATAGAAATTATTAACATCTATTCTATTTCTTTTTTGTATGCAAAACAAGACTAGGGATTTTTTTAGTTTAATCTCATAATAATAGTTCTTATTCATTCTAGTCATCTCTGTGCCAATTCTACTTTGAGCTGTTCCCTTTTAAGTAAAGCTCCCACAATAGCATTCAGTACTCCAGATGAAGTCTCACAGCTAATGCTTTTCTATTTCTAATGAAGATAATTTTGACTTTACATCTTTGTTTTCTTTTTTATGGTTACATTCACACTACTGTTTACTGTTCATTTTATGGTCAAATACAACTTCACATTCCTTTTCCTCATGGTCATGAGCAGATGACAAACTTCCAGCTCATACAAGTTCTCTTTTCTGTCACTTTATGACATAGTTTTGCATGCTGTGCTGTTCAACTCATTCCATTTTTCTCTGTTCATTTCTTTATGAACTTAGGCATACTTTACTGGGGTAGTTACAAACAATTTAACTAGATTAATCTTTTTCTAGATTCATAGAAACTTATCTTAAAATACTTATTAGGTTATGCATTTTTAAGAATCACGTTTCATGATGGTCTGAATTTATTTGTGCAACAGCTTCTGATAGCCTTGCAATCACATTATTATGTTTCCACACTGGTTCCTCCCTATGGTACCTTTTTAACTTAAGGTATAAATGTTGGGTGCTTGAAAAAATCAGCCTTTGTTGATTGTATAGCTGTTACATTTTTACACTTTCGCTGCGGATATTTTTTGATTCATGAATGATGCACTTTTTAAAATTTAAATACTGTGAGATTTGTTTACAAAATATTTCATACATGACAGGAGAGAATTAGAATTTAACACAGAATTGCCTTTAAGATTCCATGTGGATGCTAACTAAATGTTGTCTTCAGAACACAAGACCTAAAGTTCCTAAACAAGCTAGTTTTATTGGAAAGATTGTGTTCTTCAAATGAGTTTTTTAAAGTGGGAAAAGGTTGAGGTTGCTGGGAGTAATGTAGGAATGCAAACATGCTTTTATGAGATTGCTTAGTAGGAATTACATGTAGGAAGGAAAAAGTTACTTGTTTCATTTGTAATAAATTCTTGATGCCAAATTTGCTCATTCTTACTGCTCTAGGGTTTAAACTGCTGAATCAAACAAAGAAATAGTTTGTCAAAGGAAGTAAAAATTTCGTAGGGCTGTATCAGCCTTCTCCAATACTGTCAGCTGCTGAATAATTAAGGAAAAAATAAAAAGCTTCTGTGGCTCAGATTGCTTTTCCATTCATTATGTCATAGTATTACCACTGAGTCTCAAGATCTAGACTCATATTTTGTTAACAAGGCAAAGGCTATGCAAATATATTCCAAGTATTAGTAGCAGCAGGTCTGTCAAAGCAACAATTATGCACAATCTTTAGCAAGCTCTCTCTGTGACTAGAGCACTTCAGAATGCCAGAATTTATGATGTGGAAAAGTGTTGTGTAAATTTGCTTTGCTAGCTAAATGAAATCTAACAATAGTTACATTTATGATTTGGTTTTGTAGGGAGGATGAGGAGGTGCTGTATGTCTGTGTTTTTATAACGGTCTCACAAAATGTAAATCGAGTTGTAATAGGAGTCATTTTAAAGCAATTGACTGCATGGGCATTAGGGAGAAGCAGTCTTTTTGACAGTCGTTGCATGTCGCTTTTTAAATCATCAATATACATTCTGCTAACCAAGTTTGTTTTATGTGCAAATAACTGTCAGAAAGCAAAACTTTTTGTTCAGCTAATAAATGAATACTCTTGGAAGTTGGATAGCCATATTCATAGGATCATAGAATCATAGAATCACAAGGTTGGAAAGGACCTACAAGATCATCTAGTCCAACCATCCTCTTATTCTCATTTTACAAACCGACTACACCACTAACATGCATAGCTCTTATATTTCTAATGTCTACTGGTGTATATCCAGAATTTCTTACCATGTTCTGCAAGATTTTGGTGTTAAATAGAAATTTTCTTCTTTCTAATGCCAGTGGCAAGATTTGTTTGTGTTCAGTGAAGCAGTATTGTGTCTTTAATGAAAGTATGAATTTTTATATGGATTACTGGGGGAATGGACAAAAGTAGAACCACAGTGGTTGTGCTTGTGAAAAGAAAGTATTCTGAACTGCTATAGCCAGGCATGCTTGTATCAGTAGAGGCAATACATCCAAACCAAACCATACAGCTGTGGTTTGTCCAGTTTTGTTTTTTTTTTTCTTGAATAATTCCTCTAATTCCTCTAATCTCTTTGATTTCTCTGGTCATGGAAACTGAGCATTTTTGGAACTATTTTGGACACCTGATTCACTGTTTTTCTCAGCCTGTGGCTTCAGACTTTATGTTCATGTTCTGTCTTTTTCTTAATTTGTGCTGCACTGTGTTCCGGGGAGGTTACACGAGGTGAGTAGGAGTGGGAATGAAAACCAGTATAAAGAGCGCCAGCCATATAAAGGGGACTCGTTGGCTTTAAAGTTAAACTCTATGTTAATAAAGCTGAGAGTCATGGTATTTGGTAGATCTACAGTGATTATTCAACTGGAATTACACTACGTCCACCGAACCTTGTAGAACTGGATTGCCCATTTCCTGTGAACGGTAACCTCATATACATTGCAAGAGTAAAATCCCCAGATAGCGCAATGTAAAGTCAGAAAAATATTTATGGTTCTTCTGTTGGGATGGCGTTTTATTCTTTGAACTGACAGGTCCCACAAGTGAAAGACAAATCATTCCAATGGCTTGGCTTCCTTGGCACATCTGAAAGATGACAGCATATTACATATTTTACATATATTATGTAATAAAGATGTTATGCAAAACAAAATGTTACTCATTATATAACAAAGGTTTTAATTCTGGCTAGCTGCAAATTTCATGAAATAGTAGAATTTGCTCCTGTTACTCAGCAAAACTTTGTGTTACTTAAGAAATGTAAAAGGTACCTTTTCTCAAATATTGGTGAGGCATATAATTTTGATGTTTACCCTCAGAATCATTTACCTTATTGTATTACTCTTGAGTTTTCCCAGAAATAAATTTCCTCCTTAGTCTGTAAATTAGCCAAAGAGGAACTTTCAGGAAAGACAGGGAACTTCTGGAGAGAGTCCATTAGAGGGATGCAAAGTTGATCAGGGACCTGGAGCATCTCTGTTTTGAGGAAAGGCTGAGAGTCCTGGGGCTGTTCAGCCTGGAGAAGAGATGACTGAGGGGGGATCTGATCAATGCTTGTAAATATCTAATGGGCAGGAGTCAAGTGGATGGGGCCAGGCAGTGCTCAGCAACAGGACAAGGGGGAGTGGGCACAAAGTGGAACACAGAAAGTTCCATCTGAACATGAAAAAGAACTTCCTGACTTTGAGGGTGACAGAGCACTGGAACAGGCTGCCCAGAAGGGCTGTGGAGTCTCCTCTGGAGATATTAAAAATCCCCCTGCATGCTTTCCTGTGTAACCTACTGTAGGGAACCTACTTTAGCGGGTGGTTGGACTCGATCTCCAGAAGTCCCTTCTAATCCCTACAATTCTGTGATGAGTAACTTACAAAAGATATCAAGTATCTTAAGATTTCTGATATATTCAGTGGAAATCGGTGTTGATATACGTGCTTTTGATTAACTATTTTTCTTTAATTAAAACTGTGTTTATAGCTTCAATATCAAGCAGTATTTCTCACTGAAAATTTGTTACCCGACACAATAAAGGAATGGATACTTTGTGTAAAGGTAAAAGTGAGTCTTAAAATAATGAGCAGTCAGCTTTCGGGCATCCTGAAATCCCTTATGGATATATCTGTGAGGACATTATACCCAATTTTTGGTACTTGGATGAGGAATCAAGGAAGCCTCCTTTTATGGAATCTGTTGGGTGGATGAGGGGAGGAAATTTTGTTGCAAGCTACAGGAGGATGATTAAAGCAGGAAATAACTAGTTTCATAATGGATTGAGTAGGAGGCTGTGTTACAGAGATGGAAGGACAATTGACAAGAGGAGAGAAAAGCAAGTGTAATCATCCTTAGTATACTGGTTTTGGCAATGTAAGATGTTGAGTGTTCTACAGGTTAATGGGAAATGAGGTTTTCTTGTTTGCTTTCTTTGTGATGTCTTCAAGTTATGCATAAAGAAGTATTTAACTTCTAGAACATATGCAAACCTTTTAATTTTCCCAAACCATAAGTGGGAGCACTTGGTACTTAAATGTTCACCAACTCTTGAGTATTTAAAACTGATATTTCTATGATCTTAACATGCAGGATAAAATTGTGATTTTAGTCCTTAAATTTGAAAACGTGAACTTTTTTTTTCTGGAAACTGCTTTTTATGTATATTTCTTCCCATTTTCAGGTCTTTGTTAATCAGTGTCTGTGATTTGGTTATTTGGTTTTGTAATTTTGTAGTACAAAACCCAACCTAGACTGATCTGTTTGTTCTCAGACAGATGTATGGGCTTTTTCCACAGTCTACAAACACATATGCAGAGAAGAGGGTCGCACTGAGGCTGAGTAATGTTCATAACAATTTCTACGTAGGATGTTGAAAGTTCCAGGGATTTACAAATGCTATGCTTCGTCTTGTAGATGTTTCTGGCTCAAAGCAGCAGTGAGTGGAAGTGGCAGCTGTCTGACAGCTGTTGGGTGACCTAGGTGAAGTGAGTCAGTGCTTTCAAACCAGACCTGTACCAATATCCTAATTACAGCTGGTACTAATTGGCACCCCTTCTGGCAGTCTCAGTGGAGTTACTGAATCAAAACAATGCACCAGACCGGTCCCCTCATTTGATGGCTTTGGCAAGAGTTAGCTGAAAAACTTTTTTTTCAGCTCTCTCAAAGGAGACATTTACTCTGGTTGAGTAGAAGGTAGTTTTCATTACTGACAAGAGATCATCACTTCCTGACATTGTATCTATTCATACATAGAATTTATAATGAAAGGATCAAGAGCAACTATTGTTATATGCATGTAAAAATACTGAAGTGCCATGGAAGCATAATCATAGTTTTCTGTGAAATTACTTGTGATTGATGTCACAGCAAACTCCGTGACAACTCAGAGGAACTAGGTAAGGGAAAAGATTTTCTCTGTTTATCTTGTAGAATTCATGCTTTACTATTTTTTTTCTGTGTGCTTCCCTCTCAGCTGAGGGAAATAAAAGTGAAATATTTTTATGAAGCATTATAAAATATCACATTAACTGAAAGCAGAAGAGCCTGAAATGCATTCGACTTTGAGCTCTTCTCTCTCATTTGACTTTCACATAATTGAGAAGTATGGATCTGAGTGCTATCTGTCAGAAATACTGTAAATACTGTATTCTGTGTTGTAGTATAATACAATTAAATACTGTGTTATGACTTGAGATGAAGGGTCTTGAACCTGAGGTCATGTCTTATTTTTTGAACTATTGCAGACAGTACAAGAAGTCTGAAAGCCCTTGAGATTGTTTTACAATAAAATCTATTAGGGCCCTAAGAACTTCTGTAGCAGGTGAAATAACTTTATTATTTTTGAAATTCACTTACATTGTCCGTGTGTACCCAGTGTTCCTTTACATTCTTGGGGAATGCTTTTTTCCTTGGAGAATGTAAAAATTAATGGAGAGAGTGTGTATGTTGAATATTTTGAGAAGTTAGAAGTTGCTTGATAGCAACAGTTGGAAATTTACTAAAACTTATCATGCTCTTAGCAAAAACAAAAAGAAAAAAGCAAGCCAAACGGAAACTAAAAATGTGATGAGCGTTGTCTGATTTTACATCCTCACACCATTGCCTTATTGTCTTTTCTTTCTAAATACATTTAAGTTGGTGTTTAACCTTTCACATCTTATTTCTCTATTTGTAGATTTGGGCTACAAGCTATTCATAGTGTTTTTAGGTTTCTGAAATAGTCTGAGTATGTAGAGTGGTGTTCATGTACCATATTTAACATTTTTCTCTTAAGCAAGAGACAAGTGGTTTTAAAACATCAGACCACTGAAAAAGAAAGCATGAAGAATTTCCCTATTCATGGGAAGAGCCAATGACCTGTAACTGTAGGACATACTCCTTTCAGAGTAGTGTACACAGTTTTTATTGTTTGTTCGTTTATTTGAGGCTGTTTTATGGCAACGTAAACAAAAATCTGAAGGCAGAAGGAATTGAAACATTTTCTCAAGAAGATCTTGTGCATAGCATACCATTAGTATTTGGACAGAGGCTTGAAGAATAGTAGACAAGGGAAGAGTTTATTATGTTTTAATAAATGCTTCTGAGTGCTTGGTGAAACATTTTTCCTTGAGTAAATGTCATACTCATCATCTAACGCATACGTGCCCAACCTCCTAGTTCTGTGTTTTTATTACCTTCTTTTTTATGTTTTAATTAAAAAAAGACGTTTTGTTTCTTACACACATTGACTATATTACATATTTGATGTGCAACCCAAGAGAACTACTCTTAACTCATTGTGATCCAAGCAAGCCTAAAGAATGGGACACGCATGGTCTAACAGATGAGTCCTTGTCAACATTACGGTCATTCCATCATTGTTACCGTTCTATAAAATAAAAAAGGCTGGCATCTGTATTTGTTTTGATAAGGTAATAAATGATTGCTCATTGCTCTGTATTCGGTTGATTAATTAAAATATTTAGAGATATCCAAGGCGCTTGAAGTTGTTTCTTCTGATTCACAAATAAACAATTCAAAGAACTGAAGGTTTTAATCTAGTTATTATAATCTCATAAAATGTACCTGCTTTTATTAAAGATTTTTATTCACCGAGACACCTGACTCTGCCATTGGTATAAAATTAATCACGTAACACAGGTTATATACAAAGGCTATATTTTCTCACAGCTGAAAGGTTGACATCCAAATTCTTTTTCAATCTTTTTTTGTGAACTCCAGAACATTTTCTATCTGAAGCATCTCTCTCCAAGCAGTAAATTTCAACTTACATCAAATATGCATGTTCATTTACCTTTTCCTAATCACAAAGGTTTAATATAAACGGTTTCTTTAAGGAAATATAATGAAATTTATAGCAAGATGCAAATATGCTTCAAAATATTTTTTTCAGAATGATTGTTAGCACAGTACAGTGCTGTTTCACAGCTGCCAACATGGACTTATTGTTGAAGAAACTGGACAATGGTAACTCATATTTTTTCATATTTCATTTGTTTTCATCTCCCGCATATAGAATTGCAAAGTTCATTCATTTACACAAGTTCTAAAGTTAGAAACACTGCTGGGTTGGACAAAGTGGTGCAGAGTTTCAAGAAAATTCCTTTCATATTGAAGGGAAATGCAATCTCAGAGCTGTAACTATTTAGTTTAAATTAAGCTAAACGTGTTAAGCAGATCATTGTACTTTTCAGGAATTCAGTTCTCATTAGGCTGAATAGTTGTATTTAATTACATGCTGGACAGTACTCAATTCAGAACTGTGTATGTATGAACATGATATCCCTCATGAAATCTGTTTATTCAAGGTATTTCCTAGTTTTTGAACTATGTTAAGTAGATTCACTCTGCTCTAACAAGGATTCCATTATATACCTAGATGATTTTCCATATGGTTATGTGTTCATAGCATCTTCCTTTTAATGGAGCATTTACTCTTTTTTCCCCTTGTAGCATTTCCTCACTCCAATTGGATGGGTACAAAAAATAGTTCTGATTTCCTCCTGTTCATGAGCTCTTTTAAAATTGTGGTCTCTGGAGTCAACTAAATAGAAATAATGTCAGTTGTGTTTATGTTAAACTGACCTGAAAGATGGATTAGACTTAAGCTGATGTTTTGAAAAAGTTAGGTTTCAGTTGTTTTGGGGGGAGGTTATGGGTTATTTTAGTTTTGTTTTTTGTTTTTTCCAAAATGTCTATAATGTTGACTTCTCAGAAAGCATACAAGCATCGTCCTTTTGTAGTAAGGGATTGTGCTCTCCATTGCCCATGTAGCTTTAACAATGATATGAGTTAACTTGACTGTCTTGTAGCAGTTTGAGTGACAGAGGAGCACTTATCCAGCCAATATCAGAACTCTGATGTGGAGGCAGTGGTTTCTTTTTAGGTGCCGAAATGTACTGTTTTCTGTTTGTTTCTTTGATTGTTTGCAGGTACTGATTAAAAGATGAAAAATTTGCAGGTACAGCAGCACATTGGTTAAACTTTTTAAATTTTTAAAAAATTTTGACAATAAGTAAATAAGTGATTTGCTTGTAGGTCACCTTTATAGATAGAATCTAACACACATGTTTAGATGCCAAGAGATAGCTGGGCACCTGAGAGATGTTCTTTTCCCTTACCATGCCACTTTTGTTCTCCAGTAGAGGAATCTTAAGCAAGAACTACCTTAAAGAAAAAACAATACAAAGCACAAAAAAGCATATAAAACTCTATTTTCCACACTGTTTAGGTGCCTAAATCATAGCAACTCTGTTACCTTTCATTTGCTTGTGATCCAGTGCGTCTAATTTTGCCCAGTTACTTTTGAATTGACAGCTACCATAAAAACAAGTATTTGTCCCATGGCAAGAATTAAGGACTTTTTTCCTGACAGAAGAGTATTAACCACAAGACTGGACATCGTATTCCATGTTGCCTGCTTTTCTCTAGGTCCGAGAACCATTCATTTTTTTTTCTGCATTTCGACATCCCATAACTAGGAGTCATGCCCAGAATAAGGAATACTGTGGTGGTCAGAGAATTCCCATTGGATGTGAAAGATGACTCTGAGTTCTTCCATACAGAAGAATGAAATTTTATCAGGTTTCTGATTTGTTGTGAGCATTTTAGGTACTTTGAGATTAAGCAGAAAGGAAGTAAAGAAAAGCTTAATAACCAGTGATGAGTGAATAGGATCAATTTTGCATGCTAGCACACGAAAAGTGCCTAAATTGTTACTTTGGGAATAACACTATTACTTCAGAGACAAGTGAGCATTACCAACTAACTCTTATACAAGGTGAAAACACAGCACTGTTAAAAATGAGGGTATTTATTTGTGATTTTCTTACAGGAAACAGATTCAAGCTCTTCTAGGACAGTTTAGCCAGTCCGAGGCTTTGTTAATCTCATCAGGAGTTGAGCCTGGAACTCTAGATGGAGTTCTCTTGGATGCTGGATGTTCTTCTATGCAATTTGATACACCTGAAAGAGGTTTTTCCCTACAGAAGGATGGACCTTTGGACATGAGGATGGATAGTGACAGGTATTTGTTAATAAAATATTTATCCTTGGAACTCAACTGTGTTCTCAGTAACACTGTGTATCTCATTTCCTTTTAAAGTGAAGAATTCACATGATAAAACCATACCTAATTTTGCTCAGATATGCTTCTATCCTTTGCTACAAAGCTTTTTTTAATTTTCAATAATTATAATCCTGGCTATGTTCCTTTCTTTTTTAAAACAATAGGAATGTTCCAGTGATACGTAATTAATGTAGTAACATTTTTCTTAACTACACCATTCAAATCTTACTTTTTTTGGTGTGTGTGGTATACAGTTGCAGGGACAAGTTTTACTGTTAACCTTAAAGATTCTGATAACGTTATGGAAAGCAAAAGAAGATGTCAAATATAGTTATGTTGACGGGACACTGAGTTAGCCAGAGCTTTGAGATGTATTTCCAAGATCGTTTTCTGTAGTGCATTCCACAAGGAAACTGGAGAATTGTAGAATTACAGAATTGTAGGGGTTTGAAGGGACTTTGGAGATTGTTGAGTCCAACCACCCGCTAAAGCAGGTTCCCTACAGTAGGTTACACAGGAAAGCATCTAGGGGGATTTTTAATATCTCCAGAGAAAGAGACCCCACAGCCCCTCTGGGCAGCCTTTTCCAGTGCTCTGTCACCCTCAAAGTCAGAAGTTCTTTTTCATGTTCAGATGGAACTTTATGTGTTCTAGTTCTGCCCATTGTCCTGTCATTGGTCACCACCAAATAGAGCCTTGACCTTCCTCTTGTCTCCCACTCTCTAAATATTTATAATCACTGGAAAGATCCCTTCTCAGTCTTCTCTTTTCCAGGCTGAACAGTCCCATGTCTCCCAGCCTTTCCTCATAGTCACGAGGACCCTAATAATCTTTGTAGCCCTCCTGTAGTTCCCTGTCTTTCCTGAAATGGGGAGCCCAGGACTGGACACAGTACTCCAAGTATGACCGCACCAGGGCAGAGTAGAAAGGGAAGATAACATTCTTGCTGGCCGTGCTACTTTATTTTTTAAAAAAGAAAAACAGATTTTATTAAAATATTAAATTAAAATATTAGTTAGAATTTCTGTTTCCTTTCATTGGGTAGTGAGTAGGAACGACAATTTGTTTTTCCTTTCTTTCTTTAAAAGGAGAAGCTACTCTGCCCTTCCCTGTTTGGTCACTGTGTGATATCTGGTCTTGGTTTCAGCCAACTTCTTGACTGGCTGCATTGCAGCTAGGTCTGTACAGGATGTATCATCCGCAGGAAGCCTTCTGTGTGTTTTTTTGTTTTTAAAAAGAAAACACAACTTGAGGCCTGTTTTCTCTGTTATTTCTGCCATTCCTCAGACTACTTGATCTGCTGGCTCACAATTCATTGCTGCATATCCTTTCCTTTTTTTGCCACACTTACTTTTCATGGAATGATCATTTGACCAAATTATGTTCCTCCCTCCTTTCTACAATGGCCGCCTGACCCATTTACTTCTTTGTAAGAGAAACTTTAAAATAAGTCTAAAAAATATATATCCTATTGGTGATATCCAACAGTTAAAATCTGATCGAAAAGTTGCTTTTAACATACTAGCATAATGTTATGCTTTTGCACTTTCCTTAGCAGTCTTGCTGGTTTTATTTTGTATTGTGCAGAAGGCACATCAGGCTTATTTAATTGTTAAATTAACAATTATTAAATGAGTCACCTGTATTTAAAGTAATCAGTATTGGTGCTGAGTTCATTCAGGAGCATGAAATTACACTTACGCAGCGGTTTTCATCTTCAAATGACCTAATATATATTCCTGTAGTGTTGTGCTTTTTGTGTGAAAATGACAGAGGTCTGTGTAGCATAGATGGTGGCAGTAATTGCATAATATATTACTACTAGGAGTATGAAGATTTATTTGCCTCGTGTTTTGATGAACGTGTAGTCTTAAGAAATGTAATTTGGTCTTTCGTTGTTCACATAGAGCCTATGGGAAACCTCCGTTTCTAAGCAATTGTTCTATCACATTAACATTAAGACTTAACACAGCAAATTTCTTGATGCTCCCTTTTTGTATTTTTGTGTAAAAATCTCACATGATCCTACTGGGATTCAGCCCTCCGATTTCAAGAGTCTGAACTTCAGACTTGTATTTGCATCACGAGGATACATATGTGTAACAGTATATAAGAACAAAGGCTACCTGTGGCATAACAAAAGCCTTCTGCTACAGTTGTTGCTATGATACACCTTGCTTCTGATATCTAAGTTTTGTTACCTTTTTTTTTAAGATTCTGCAGGAGAGTAATGAATGCCTGGAAAATATTCAGCATGCTAGTGTCTTTGTAGGGGAGAATTTATTGAGTAGTTTGCATGTTTTCTTCACATTAGTTAATCCTTAGATGATGAACAGTTAATACTTTGAACTGTTTCAATAGTAAAGTGGCACAGATTAAAAATAAATACATATGTATGACTTATACCCTTTCAAATGTAATAATTCCTTTCATTTGTAATATTGGATTACTTGTATTCTCTCAAAAACAATATGTGGATATAAATTTTTATGCCTCTTAATGAAACGTAAAATTGAATTATTTTTATAAGCAATTGTTTTCATAGCGGGAGATGTGAAAGAAAAGATCCTTGAGATCAGTTCTGAATAAAAAACAATATATATTGCAAGATAACTAAAATGAACCTATAAGGGGCAAGTTTATATTCTAAAGCTGTCAAAATAGGAACAGTCACACAACACTTCCAATTTAGCATGATACTGAACTATATTTATCCTTGTCAACTCATCAGACCTAGTTTATGATCATACTTGGAAGTATCAGCTGTTTTAATTGATATTGAGGAACAAACTCCACTTAAAGTAGCAAGAAGTACATTTTCATAGGTTTGCTGTCTCTTATTTGAAAACCTCAAAGGCACTTGTATGCACTGTGTGTGTTTGACTTTGTCTCAAAGCTGTGAAGCTTCACCTCTTGTCAATGAAAACTGACGTCAGTGAACTAATTGGCTCTTCTTGTGCGTAGGTACCCTGACATGCCCACTGCTGCTGATGTTGTGAATGCTTTAGATCAACAGGCACTTGCGTCCATCCTGAGAACATACGGGGAGGAGAAGCACGCCAAGAAAATCGCTTCAGCCATCGTTCAGGCACGCAGCATATATCCCATCACCAGAACTCAGCAGCTTGCAAGCATTGTTGCAGGTACCCTCATTAATTCTTCACAGTGGCTGAAAGAGGAAAAAATATTAATCCCCAAAGTCCCAGAGGGATCTATTTGTACTTGAAATCATGCAGGATCTGATCCTGCCTATTCTGCTCTGATGTCAGTTCTCTTTTTTCCCCTCTAAGTTCCCACTTGTTATACTGTATTTTGCCGATTAGTTTAATAATAGATTTTACATGAAGTGATTTATCATTTTGCCTACCAAGTTAAAACACAGAATGACAGCAGCCTAGGGAATTTTTTTTCCCAGATATCGGTAAGCATTCAAATATCAGATACGTCATATGCATCTCATAGTTTTAAATTTCTACTTTTTAATATTTTGAAGGGAAGTATGATGGCAGTTTCCAATTATGAATGAAATTAGATTTGTTCTCTCTGCTTAAAGAACAAGGAAGCAAAAAGTAAAGCAATACATAGCTTGCTTCATCTTGTGAATGCCAACTAGAGCAGCCTGAAGCACCTATTGAAACACTTCATCTTACCTGCTCTTAACTGCTCTAAACAACATGAACAAAATGTAGTTAGGCAGCAGCTGTGCTCACATTTAAAACCTTCACGTTTGTGTTCTTGAGTCAAAGTTTCCAAGGAAAAAAGTATGATAGAAATACTGTGCCTTAACATTCTAATATATACTGTTGGGACTTTTTATTTAACCAACAAGTAAAAATTACTGGGTCTTATCTCTAACAGCTATAAATTGTCAACAACCAAATTTAGAACTTTGAAATGGTTACCCAAATGTAGCATTATTCATTACTAAATGTTAAAAGCTCTGTCTGTATTCTGAAGACTTGAAAAAACGATGACAGCAAGAAGGATTAAGAACTGATTGAATGGCAAGTCTCAGAATATTATGATCAACAGCACTGAATCTGATTGGAGGACTCTAGCTAGTGGTGTCCCCCAGGGATCTGTACTGGGGCTGGTCTTGTTCACCTTATTCATCAGTGACCTGGGTGAAGGCACAGAGTGCACCCTCACTAAGTTTGCTGATGATAGCAAGTTGGGTGGACTGGCAGATACACCAGAGGACCACACTTGCATTCAAAGGGACCTTGGAGAAATAGGCAGAGAAGAACATCATGAAGTTCAACAAGGTCAAGTTCAGGGTCCTGCATATAGGAAGGAATAACTGCATGCACACCAGTACAGTCTGGGGGCTGACCTACTGGAAAGCAGCCCTGCAGAGAAGATCCTGGGTGTCCGGGTGGACAGTGGACAGACCATGAGCCAGCCAGCAGTGTGCCCTAGTGGCCAAGAAGGCCAATGGGATCCTGGGGTGCATTAGGAAGAGTAGCGTGCCAACAGGCTGAGGTGATCTTCCTCCTCAATTCTGCCCTGGTGAGGCCACATCTAGAGTACTGTCTCCAGTTCTGGGCTCACCAGTTTGAACAAGATAGGGAACTGCTGGAGGGCAACAAAGACAGATGGGGACCTGTAGCATCACCCTTATGAGGGAAGGCTGAGGGAGCTGGGCCTGTTTATCCTAGGGAAGTCTGAAGAGGGAATATAATGTGTAATGTGTAAATGTGTTTTAAGGAAGTGTACCAAGGCAGGGACCAGTCTGTTTTCTGTAGTGCCTGGCACCAGGACAAGAGGCAACAGGCACAAACTAAAACACAGGAAGTTCTATCTGCATATGAGAAAAATTTCTTCACTGTGGGGGTGACAGAGCACTGGAACAAGCTGCCCAAAAAAGTTGTGGAGTCTCCTCTGGAGATATTCAAAACCTGCCTGGATATGATCGTAGGCAATGTCCTCTAGGTGATTCTGCTTGAAGCAGGGGGGTTGGTCTTGATGATCCCAAGTGGTCCCATCCAACTTCAAACATTCTATGATTCTGCGATCCCTTTATGTTTAATGGATTGCATGTGACTTGTCACCTAATGGTCACTTTCTGCCTCAGTGACAGGGTTTTTCTTTTTCTCATGTTAAACTCTTAATATATTTGAAGAGCTGCTTAATAAGTGAAATTAGGAAAGCATTTTTTACTATACATGCCAAGGAAAATTAATCCAACATTTTTCTGCCAAGACAGTAAATATGTGTTTTGAACTTTTTGTGGAATATGTAAGTAGTTAAAACAGTTTTAGGACCACTGCATTTATCCCTGTTTGAGTAGAAATTTTTACAATTTTAATTTGATTTCTCCAGTAAAGGAGATCAAGGGTAAATCCTTACTAGTTTTTGAACTGAGTATACATTAAGAAAATTTCTGGTAAGTTTAACAGCTCAATTGATAGTTCTTCTGCAAAATGATATCCATGAAGTTATTAAGGTAAACAATAACTAAAGGACCAGAGATTACAGGTGTAGAATCCTCTCGTAGCCCAGCTCGGAAAACTTTGACTAGTTAAGGATTTAAGCAGATTAAGCTCTGTGACCTACTAGTTAAATGCCAAGTCCTTAAAAATAAGCAATTAAATCATTATAGTAATAAAATCTCCTTTTAAAATTTTCCAGATTCTATCAGAGCACAATTTTCTCTCCAGAACAAGAACATTTTCTGCCTGGTTAAGAAGCCAGAATACAAGGAAAAAATGTAGCCAGTGAGACTGGTTATTTCTAGTATCTCTTTGTTGATTTGAATACCTGATAATTCATATATAGTCCCTATTTTTTTTTTCATGTGATTATTTAGTATGACTTCAGATTTTCTAAAACTCCAAACTCTGTAAAGTTCCGGCTGCTAAGTGAATCCCAGTGAATTCAAGCTAGATTTGTACTAGACCAAAACTGGAAAAGGCCAGTGCTAGTCTAGTCTACCCAAGAAACAAAAAGTAAAGAAAAGAGTTAGAGGATATATTGCTGTTACTAATTGACTGGGAGATAAATTTGAAGGATATAATTGGAAGAAAAAAAAAAGCCACCCACCTCCACAACAGTGCCATGACAATCAGACATTTCTAAAGTTTGTATTGGCAAGAGTTAGAATGTTAAGGTACAGCTTAAAAAAATTATAAATAGATTTGTATGTCGAGTTTGCCTACAACAGCTTGAGGCTAGCCCAGGTATCAACACATTTATTACAGTCTTTTGTTGCAATTCAAGAAAACAAGTCCTTCTAACTCTTGGCGTAGAGCCTGGAAGTTGTCTTTCTACATATTACGCCATTGAATAAGATCCTACCAAAAAAAACCAAACCAAAACAAAAATACTTCTGAAAGCTTTTGATCCATTTAAATAAGGAGGTCTCTGAATAATCTATGGGGTCTAGAGTTTACATAGGGAAAAAGGAGGAATTGTTTGGTTTTTTTTATCACTGATGTGAACATCATCTCTTTCTCCAGCAGTTTAACTCTACTGCTTACAATTTTCATGCAGGTATCTGTGACAATGAACAGAAGTTCCTAACTGAACATCTGTAAATAGATGTGTGGAAGTCAACTAAGAAACATTTTTGATGGCTGTTGCTGAAGCTTTTTGAGTTCTGTTTTGAAATTGTAGAATTAACTGGATGAGTGGGAAAATGATTAGAAGTTGTGAAATTTTTTAGATGTTAATTTTAATGTGTTTTTTCTATACTACTCTCGATTTTTGTTTTAGTGGTTAATATAATTTGTTATATTTTTGTTTGCTTTCACACAATTGGCATTCTTTTGTAATGACATTTAGGTATGTGATCTATTAATGTGTCATTTTGAGATTTTGTAGTCCTTTGGACTTGAAAGGAGCTAATGATGAGATATTAAAGAAACCTGAACAGTTTAAAAAACTTTAATAGGTAAAGCCAATCTCATTCAGATTGGTCCACCTTTATAGACTTCATCAGTTTGGAATTTGTAATATTGCCTGAATTTCAGAAGAGTGGGAATTAACATTGTACTGAGGGAGCCTAGACAAAAGGACACTAGTTGCGTCACAGAAACTTATTAAATGCAATTCTAATTCAACAGACGAATTCCTGCAAACAGGTGCACAATCTGAATTAATTTTTAAACTCTCCCACACTCATGCACTCTGGGGACTTTAATAGTTCTTATTGACAGGCACAGCACGTTGCTAATTTCATTCACAAGCTTAAGAATTTCAATACATTTTAACTTGTGAATCTATTACATTTTAAAAAGTGTTAGTAGCATCAGGGCATCCCAAAACTAAAAATGATAATTTCTCTCACTGGGATTTCAAAACAGTTATCTAGCCAGAAATGTGATGTTTTTATGAATGAAATTCATTTTGCAAGCTTCCCATACAGTTCTTTATATATGTATTTTTGTACATTGTACAGCCTGTTACCAGGAACAATTTTCTTTTAGTGTTGTGGTAATTGAAGGGGGCTGGGTGAGAGATTTTTGAAGAAAATACAGGTAGATTTTGTTTAACAATACCAGAGGGCTAAGAGTGGAGTAGAAAAAAAATTCTCTCCTGGCACATAGATTATATCTGCTATCTTTATTAAAAGAGATGAAGGGCCATATGTCTGACAGAAATCCCCACCACAGATTATATGTATTAGCTGATAGCAATCTCTAAAGACAAACCAAATAAGCCATTGCATTTTAAGATGTTATGGTTTTAGTTAGGGTTTTTGGTTGCATAAAACTACTCAGTGGCTATATTTCTTTACCAGTTTCCTGAATTGTATTCTGTACCATTATATATGTCCAACGATGCTGTTTGCACATGTTCATCTGAGGACTGTAATGTTTTAATATATTTACAGAATATATTAGGGTTTTAATTTCTTTATTTCTCTTCCAAGTTTGTCATAGATCTGTGCTGCAAGGATTCACTTTTCAAATTTACCTCCTAATTTATAGATATTTTGAAACAAAATTAATTGTCATAGAAGGTTATTGAAGGAAGACATTGCACTCAACCATACTGGACAATTATCTGACCAGAGATTAGCATGTAACTTCTACAAAATAATTTTGAATAGATCTGTGTATCATCCTGGTCATTCACAAAAGTCAAAGATATTTTGATGACACAGAACCTAAAACTTTGAGTATTTCACTAAAATTCCAGTGAAATTGACTGTGGAAATTTAAGTAAAGAATCTCATTCTAGGCTTCCAATCAATAAGCACTGTCCGTTTTGTACCAAAATTTTATCCTGTGCTCTTGTGAGTTTACTTCATTTTTATCTGTGAAACTTTTGGAAGCTGGAATATGCTTAGAATATCAGAAGTAGATTATTCACAGAAAGCCAGCAATATTTTTTTAGGGAATATTTAGGCTGCTAAAATAGTTAGGCTGTTAAAATACAACAGTGAAAAATTCTGTGGATCTCCTTTGAGAGGTGAACACCAGCTATGGATAGTAACAGCCCAAAATTGAAAGTGTAAAACTGATGCTCTTGACGTCACAGCTGTAAATTTTTCAGCAAGCGGCAAGAGAAAGGAGATTCTGTATAAAAGTGGTAGAATAGTAAGTACAGGTAGAGTTGGGTGGAAGAAAAAGCATAGTGCATTCTAAGCCACTAGCTTGTTAGTAGGAAACACTGTGTATGGAAACCGTGCTTTTTCATTCAAGTTACAGCTGTTTTCAGTAAAGTGAACATAGGCTTGGTTTTGGAAGTGCAGAGAGAAGTGTGAGGTATGTTTTCAATTTTTTTAAAATATAAGCTTGGAAGAAGAAAGAAATAGACTTGTTGCGTGATATAATTTTCAAATCCATTTCATAGTCAAGAACCCATGACTTTTGTAGTTGAATTCAAAAGGTACCCAAGCATGTGATGCGTCTATTTTGAATTCTGTTGAAGAAAAATTTTACTCTGACTGAAACTTAAGACAGGTCTTATGGAGAATGAAAAACCATGTACGTTTAGTTATTTGGTGAATGCTATTAAAATATGTGTGTCCTGATGTATTTTTTTAATACATTATATACTGATTTTAACCCTGACATTTCATTTAATAACTACTCAAGAGTTCTGAGCAAACTCCTTGTATTTGTAGCTATTAGTTGCCCATTTAAAGAAAAGAGTTAATTTACCTCAGTATGCGATGTCTTTGTATTATGTATGAAGAGACAACTTTCTCCACACATAAATGGCAATCAACGGCTGTTTGAAGCATTCCATTTTCAAATCAGAGACTGTTTTTAGGCATGTAAACAATATGAAAAGAGATATGCCAGGTTCTACAGGCTTGGTGTGTCAGCTGGTTTCTTAGGGCATCTTACCTTCTGAGATTGAGTTCTCAGTTGGGCTTTTGCCCAAGCCCTTATTTTTTAATCTTTTTGACTCATAAAATTAGAGTAAGTGTTCCTTTTATGATTTATGCAGAGTACAGAATATGGAGGTCTAGAAGACAGAAATGGTACTTGCTAGCAAATGTAACTTTTTCTAGAGTCTGCAAGTGATAGGGGAGCCAAGTTCCGAGAGATTATACATTTTAAATCTGCTTTATTTGGATTGTAAAGCGGATTTTAAAGCCCCACATCCCTGAATAGTAAAGCATGTTGAGATAAATGGATCCCATTGCCACTTCCCATCTTGAAGCATTCAGATAGCCGTAACAGAAACAGCAATGGCAGTGTTTTTTCAGTTAATTCAAACATTCTTGTCATTAGGTTCAGAGGAGGTAGGGAATTGGGTGAAAATTGGGTATGTGAAAATTGGGTATGTGGAAATGCATCTTGGATACTTCACATACATTATAACGACTTTGTTGATAATGACTGAAATTTTAAATCTCATTATTGGCTTCTCCCTTTGTTGAATAGTGATGATCATTTGCTTTTGTGATGCTGCACATATACGTTCCCTGACATAAGTAGAATCTTTCCTTTAAAACTGAAGTATTTTGTGGTAGCATACTTGTGCAAATATAATAAAAATATCATAATATTTCTAAATTTTCTTCAATCACTTTTGTAAATGTGAATTTAGTCAATTTGTTTCACAAGCACCACACTCTTTCCTCCATTACATAGATTATCAATTACTTGGTTATTTGGTTATGAACTACAGTTACTTCAAATCCATTACTTTATAATTTTGTAGTTTAGTACTGGCATGGAATTAAGGCTTTTTAATACATATGTGATGTATTGTCTTATCTCTAATGGACCCTCTTCTTTGGAAAAATAATTATTTCCATTTATGTGCTCCTATGACTTCTGCATTTACTTACATAATAGATTATAAGTTTACTCAGGTTTCACAGATCTTGTAGGCTCTTGTACTTTTTTTTTACTTTGATCCATCAAATCTCCAGTTCTTTGCTCTGTACTTTGATAATGAAGATTCAAGCCTAAAATACATCAAATGAGGCTATATTAGAGTTTCCATCAAATTTTTAGTCTCTTTATAAAGAGACTTGAATAACTCATAAGATCTCTGGAGAAGATCAAGAACAGAGTTTATGGAGTTTAGTGCCACCAGTGTCGCCTAAGCTAGTGATTTTTCTTCCCAGTAACTCTTACCTTGGCGTGTTCTGCTGTGTCAAAAATTGACAAAGTTAGCTGCATTTTCTAAATTTCTTAAAGTCCTTCCATGAACATTTGAAGGAACACTGGTTTAGTGAGCAAGAATTTTTATCTCCAAACTAGAATGTCTCTTTTAAGCTTTAAGTAATTAATTGAAAAATACTTAGCTCTAGGTAAGTTGAAATGAAAACATTGTTTTCATTATATCTCTGTACAGGAATAAATGTATTATCATCTAGAAGGCAACCGTTAAAAATTAGTGTCCATCTTTTTTTTTTTTTTTTTTTAAACTTGCCTTAAAAGCATAAAGAAACTGTCACAAACAGCTAATGAATTGGTGTTGACTACACTGAGTTGTAAGATGTAGGATTTATCTGGCCATCTTCATTTTTTCCCTATTTTGGTTTCAGCTATCATTTTGCATTTTAACTTGAAGAATTTGAGGAAGCAGTTCCAATGGGTTGTAGGAAAACCTGCAAGCCAGCTCAGTATAATAGGGTTTTACTTTCAGGAAAGGGGATCTAAAGCAGAAGATAATTATGTATTTAAAAGAAGGAAGCTCACTCAGGGTTCTGTGGTAAGTATGCACTCCTTTAAAGTCATCGTGCATATGTAGATTAATGTCAGAATAGCAGTGTAGATATAACAAAATTGTAACATGTACCTTTTCAAATGTATGACAGGTGCTTTTCCAGCATCAGCGTTGTATGCACGAAAAGATCTGCTTCAGAGACCTACACACGTTGCTACCAAAACTTTCCAAGGTCTGCGAATATTTGTAAATGATGAGCTTCATGAACTCTTCATAGGGCTGAAGACAGCTGAGAAGTTTCTAAAACCTGGAGGTCGTCTTGTAGCCCTCTCCTTTCATTCACTAGAAGATCGTATCATCAAACGTTTTCTTCATGGAATAGACATGACAGAAAAGTACAATCTTGGCGCGAGGCAGAAGATAAGACAGGCTCTGAAAAATTGCTCCAAAGAAGAAGATACACAAGAATTCCCCCATGGAAAATCCAACTCAAAGTGGACTTTTATACAGAAAAAAGTTCTCACACCCCAGGCCAAGGATATTCTAATAAACCCAAGGGCAAGGTCGGCCAAGCTGAGAGCTGCTGTTAAACTCTGAAATAAAAATGAATCATTATATAATTGTATCATTTCCTACAGTTTCGTTTTCTGGAGGACTAACTGGACAGATAACATCAAACAGAAAAATAAAATGGAAAAGACTGTTAAAAAACATTTTTTGCACCATTGTACTTCTTTTTGATTAGGGTATAAAGTAGAACATCAAAAGGTGGAGTAATAAAATAAGTAAAATAAGTTACATGAGTGGGTGTTACTGATTATACAAAACGTTTATCTCTTTAAAAAGGACAAAAACTAAAGCTTTTATAAACCACAGTTTTGAAATATTTAAAATATTTCCTTTAGACTCAACTCAGAACTCTGACACTTCCAGTCTAAATTCAGTAGCTGATTGAGATGGACATGTTTTTATGGCTGTTGATGTCATACAACGAAGTCAACTGACTGTTTTAATCTAGCGTATGTTTTTAAACTAGCCTATGAACTCATGGTATAAAAAATTCTTGATCTATAAATCTGTGTCTGTTGATTTATTGAATTAACATCTGTATGACAGTAGCTTGATCTTACCTAAATTGATATCATAACCTTATGCCTAATCCAGGAATTTATGAATGATCTCTTACCTCTGTTAATAAGAAAATATTTACATGTATGATAGCCTGGTTATTTAATGTTTATTGATTTTAAATAATGAATAGGTCTTGAGAAAAAAGGTACTTCAGAAGGCCTCTGTATTGCACTTGGACGTTATAAGCAGTGAGCAAATACCAGGAAGATTTGTACTAGATAATTTGAAGTTATTCCTGTAGTCCTAAATTCTGTGCGTAGATCCAGTTAAAGTTTATGTGTTGATGAAATTATTATTAACCAACGTATTGTGACTCTTCCAAAATATTCTCCTATACAGATGAAGTTTTAATAAGAGTTACTTTTGGTAAGCAGTGACTTTTATTTTATAAACTCCAGTTTCCTACTTGGATAGCATACTAAATAGTAAAATCGGTAATATATTTTTGAATAAGTCAAAATGAATTGGATTTATGAATTGGATTTAGCTGTAGATTTGTATTTTATTGTGAAAGTTCATTGTTGTTGCTATTTTTGGATGTTAATAATGATTACATAATAGCATGTTTCAACTTATTTGACCTCTGACTCATCTTTTCAGGAAAAAAAAAGTCCTTATTTGAATATTTGAATAATAAAATCTGTAGTAGGATATCGTCTGCACAGAACCTGAAGACTGGCAAAGAGAATAAGAAAATGCAGTTTTTGACTTTGAGCTAAATAACTACTTCACTAGCTTTCAAAAGATCGCTGGATCATTCCAGACTTGACTTTCATCAAGCATCCTTTTCACATTGATTACTTCTCTGGAGTTTTTTAGGATTATATTGATATAAACAAATTGAAATTTATATTAACCACCACCTGTAATGTGTCATTCATTGAAATACTTGAATATTGTTTAGTTCTTTGGTAAAGCTAGGTCATGATAACATAGATTAGTAATCTAAAATACCAGGTGAATGATGATGGACACTTCTGAAATTTCAGTATTTTTCACTACTTTCATTGTATGTGTTATTAAATATTAAATACAACATTCCACTTTAAATATTATTTGCTGTTGACATCTTAGAGACAACATATGTTTGTATGAAAAAATGTCTATTTAAGGTAACATTAAATATAAATGGTAAAATTATTTTTAGTTTAGATTCCATATTGAAATGTACTCCAATTGTAGGCTGGAAAAATTGTGTTTCTGCTGTAGGCTTAGAAGAGTTATAATGCAGTGCTATGTGCTGTTCAGGAACATGCTTCAGGGCAAGACCAGCCAGTTGTTGTATGTACATGGATCCTAGAAACTCTATGAAGACATTAAAACTGCTTACACTTAAGACTATGCTTAAAAAAAAATCACACTTTTCCCATCTAATTTCAAAGACACAGACTCTTATATAGTTAAGCCACTGTATACTTGTTTTAAATATGCTTCTTCAGTTAGAAAAGCAGGAGACTTTATCTTTGCTGAAGGTTGCAATTCCTTTTAGGTAGGAGTTGCACAGTCATGGAAATGCATCAGTTACTTAACTCTTATCTGTAGAGGATTGGTTTCATTATTGTCAGGGTCTCTTCACCAACACGAGGTGAAGCCTTACTGGACCTGGTGCTCACCAATGCAGAGGAGAGCATTAGAGAGATTAAGACTGGAGGCTCTAGTGGCCGTGCCTTGGTGGAGTTTGTGATCTTGAAGAACGCAGGCCTGGCAACAAGCAGAGCTAGAACCCTGTGCTTCAGGAGAGCAAACAGGAGAGCTGCTCAAGGAACTGCTGAGTGGGATCCCCTGGGAAACTGTCCTTAAGGTCATGAGAACAGAGCTGGCAGCTCTTTAAGGACACCCTTCTGAGAGCGCAATGGCTCTCCATCCCCCAGCAGAAGAAGTCGAGCAGGGGAGGCAGGCAACTGACGTGCAAGTGCAAGGACCTGCAGCTTAAACTGAGAGAAAAGAGGGAAATGTACAGAAAGTGGAAGCAGGGTTGTGTAGCCTGGGAGGAATACAGGGCTGTTGTCCGTGTGTGTAGAGATAGGATTAGGAAAGCCAAGGCATAGATGGAGCTGAACTTGATGAGGGATGTGAAAGATAACAAGAAGGGGTTCTACAGGTACACAGGCAGGAGGAGACAGGCCAAGGAGAGTGTTCCCCCTCTGATGAAAGCTAATGGGAAGCTGGCCTCCTCAGACATAGAAAAAGCTGAAGTACTCAATGAGTGCTTTGCTTCAGTCTTCACGGGTGGTCGGGCTTACCATACCTGCCAGATCCCTGACCCTCTGGATGAGGGTGTGGGGAGTGGTTTCTGTCCCACCGTAACAGTGGAACAAGTCCAAGTCCTCCTCATGAAATTGAACGTGTACAAGACCATGGAGTCCGATGATATCCATCCTAGGGTTCTGAAAGAGATGGCTGATGTGGTTGCCGAGCTATTCTCCACCATATTAGAAAAATCATGGCTACCTAGTGAAGTCTGGAGGTGACTGGAAAAAGAGAAACGTTACTCCCATTTTAAAGAAAGGGAGAAAGGAAGACCCGGGGAACTTCAGGCCGGTGAGCCTCACCTCTGTGCCTGGGAAGATCATGGAGCAGATCCTCCTAGAAGCTATGTTAAGGCACATATGAGACAAAGAGGTGATCTGAGACAGGCAGCATGACTTCACCAAGGGCAGATTGTGCCTGACCAATCTGGTGGCCTTCTGTGATGGAGTGGACAGGGGAAGGGCAGTGGATGTCATCTACCTGGACTTCTGCAAAGCCTTTGACATGGACCCTCACCACATCCTTTTCTCTAAATTGGAGAGGTATGGATATGAAGGATGAACTGTTCGGTGGATTAAGAATTGGTTGGCTGGACACAGCCAAAGGGTTGTGATCAATGGTTCTGTGGTAGGGTGGAGGCTGGTCACAAGCGGTGTCCCTCACGGGTCGGTCTTGGAACCAGTGCTCTTCAACATCTTCATCAATGACATAGACGATGGCATGGAGTGCACCCTCAGCAAGTTTGCAGATGACACCAAGCTGAGAGATGCAGTTGATACATTGGAAGGAAGGGAAGTCATCCAGAGGGACCTAGACAGGCTGGAGAAGTGGGCCCATGAAAACCTAATGAGGTTCAATTAGGCCAAGTGCAGGGTGCTTATCCCTGGTGTTTATACAAACTGGGGGAAGATCTCCTTGAGAGCAGCCCTGCGGAGAAGGACTTGGGGATCCTGGTGGATGAGAAGCTGGACACGAGCCAACAGTGTGCACTTGCAGCCCAGAAGGCCAACTGTGTTCTGGGCTGCATTAAAAAAGGGGTGGCCAGCAGGGAGAGGGAGGTGATTGTCCCCCTCTACTCGGCTCTTGTGAGGCCCCATCTGGAGTACTGTGTCCAGGCCTGGGGCCCCCAGTACAGGAAGGACGTGGAGCTCTTGAAGCAGGTCCAGAGGAGGGCCACTAAGATAGATGACCAGAGGGCTGGAGCACCTCTCCTATGAGGAAAGGTTGAGGGAACTGGGCTTGTTTAGCATGGAGAAGAGAAGGTTCCGGGGAGACCTCATTGTGGCCCTCCAATACTTGAATGGAGCATACCAACAGGAGGGAGAATGGCTGTTTACAAGGGTGGATAGTGATAGGACAAGGAGGAATGGTTTTAAACTGAGACAGGGGAGGTTTAGGTTAGATATTAGGAGGAAATTTTTCACACCGAGGGTGGTGATGCACTGGAACAGGTTGCCCAAGGAGGTTGTGGATGTCCCACCCATGGAGGCATTCAAGGCCAGGCTGGATGTGGCTCTGGGAAGCCTGAACTAGTGGTTGTAAACCCTGCACATAGCATGGGAGTTGAAACTAGATGATCATTGTGGTCCTTTTCAACCCAGGCCATTCTATGGTTCTATGATTCCTCACTTTCAGCCTTGAACTTTCAATATGGAAAGTCTTTGAATTTTAATTTCTGTGTGCCAGAAAATAGAATTTTCTTTTTTCCTCTGAAAAACTTCTGGTTATTTTTAGTTAAATTATTCTGGTATTTTCAGGCCTTGCTTCTGTTTTGTTGATGAAGTTATATTACCTGAAGGATATTAAGTCTTTATCTTTTTTTCCAGGATACTTGTATACATAGCATACGTTGAACTTTCCTAATGTGGTACGTCGGTCATGTCATAGAATTAAATTTTACTCTTTTTGTTGTTGTTGTTTTAGCGTAATCAAACACAGTATTCATGAGTGTGATGACATCTGGTGGAAAATCAGTCTCAATGAAAATTAAATCCTGCTGATACAAATTTTATATAATTTCTAAAAAAAAAATTGCCATTAAAGTTGAGTGATATTCAGTTTAAAATGGCAAAATGCAAGACCATATATAAAAAACAAGGAAACAAAAACTGTAGCCTATGTTTACAAAGAATGTGGCAGTACCCCATGGTACTGTGTATTGTGGGCAGAGCAAAAATGGCTGATATGTTCAATACTTGTAGAACATTATATTCTATCAGGTAATATCAAATAGAATATCGAGTAGTGGTAGTAGAAAGATGGTAGTGTTGCCAAGGAATAGGTATATGCAGAGCATATTGCCAGAATATATTTTTTCTTGTTTGTACTTCAGAAGAATTTGGGAAAAAAATTAAAAAGATCAAAAATCAGCTATTGAGACTATTGTTACGCATTGTAAATATACTTCATTTTGAAAAGTATTTAAAAAATCTGGCTCAATTAGTTAATCCAATAGAATCCAAAGAGTTGATAAGCAAGAAGGTAAGATTTTCATTTTCATTGTTTCAGAATGTGAAAGGTTAATATATTTTTCAAGTAGTATAAGGAATTAATATCTTTTTATTTCTTTTTTTTATGTCTTACAATTGAGAAATTTCTCAGTATTTTTATAGTCACATCTACTGAGATTGGTACTTGACTGGGAAAAATGTATGTCCAAAATGTGAGCTTTGGTATACATGTGTTGCGGTATTTGGCAGACAGATGTTTGGAAGAGAGAGGTCTTAATATACTGTGAATGGAAAATATAGTTATTTCTGTATACACTATTAACAAATGGCCATCCTCTAATAGCAAGTGTTGTATAAGGCTTTGCATGCTGCTTTCTGCAGTAACATTTCTATTATTAGTAATGATTCATGTAGTAATTTACTGTAATGCTGCACTTTATATTGGAAAAGACATGGTATTAATTAGAAAGTTTATACTCTAAGGAGTGTCACAGCATCGTGAGGAAGGAAGTGTGAGGATGTTTGCCCTGAGGTAAGGAGACACACAGAGGTGGGATGGTTGCGATAAGCAGTCCTAGATGCAGATTGTTGGTGATTTAATTTGATTCATTTAAATTATATTAGTCTTGACTCATTATTTAGAGTATCACTGTACAAAAGTACTTGTGAAAAATGAGAAGAACTTGAAGAACCAGAGAAGTAACAAAACCCATAAACCAGTTTGTTGCTGTCCTACATAGTGTCTTTAGCAGAGGTATTAAAAAGTTCAGACCTGCTTCTCTTGTGCCCCCAAAATCTCTCCAGTAAGGGCTGTTTTCACAGGATCACAAATTCTATTTGATGGACTATGGGTTTCTGTCTTTATATCCATGCATGTATTATTTTGATGTGGCAGTTGTTTAAAAGCAATTAGTATGCTATTAGAAGTTTTTCAGAATTAAAGCAAATTTGGAGGCCTTTTTACACCTCATATATAGTATAATTAAAGCAGGATTTTTGGGGATTAATTAAAACAGCAGTTTTACAATAAACGTTGCAAAAAATTTAAGTGAAAGTAGAACAACATCTGCCCTTCCTCTCCTCACAGACCTTGTGGAAGATAGAAGAAAAAATAGAAAAAAAATTAATTAAAATGTAAGAAGTAAGCTGTAAAATTGAACACCTTAGTGGAAAAAAATACACTTTATGGTGATGTTAAGTAAGTTAACTTTCATTACAATGTGCATTGCATAAACACATGTATGCAATATTTTGTTACTTTTTTCATTCACTTTTTCCTGTTTTAGGTTAAGCAGCAGTGGTGAGATAGCTCAATGTCTCTACATGGATGCATAATTTCTAATCCATGATCAGCAGTAATAGGGGGAAGACACATATGCTTTTAAATCTAGCTCTGTATATTCTTACCTTTGTGTCCTTTGTGGTTAGAATTGTGTCCACCTGTGAATCCAATGTAAGCTTATCTCAAGATAAATGGGATGGAAAGGTTTTTCTTTTTTTCAGAAAGCTCATTGCACCTGTCAATCTGACTTTATTGAACATCGTATTTAATACTTTTTGATGTACTTTGCTGATGACATACTGTGCTTTCCGATACTTTTCACATCACCAAAACAGAAACATATAAATACTTGTTCGTGGAAGTCTAAGCTAAAAAACAAACAAACAAACAAACAAACAGCAAATGATTGGTTGGTAATATTTCTTACTGTTCTCATGTAGGCATGTTTTTTAAAAATAAAATATTTTAATTATACCTTATTCTTTAGGAAAATTGCATCTTTGCTAGTGCTTTTAAAGCCTAGTTTGATTGCTTATAGTGTTCAGACAAAATCAAGCTAGAGATGTTATTAAATTTATAATATTTGCAAATTTAAACTTGACACTTCATTTATAGCTGTCTCTTTAAAGAGTAAAACTGGAGATACAGCTCCCTCTGTCTGCCCTGGGAATACCTATGCTTTGTTCTTTTTGTAGTGCACCTACAAATGATCAGAGTAACAGCACGTTCAACATGGGGATACAAGGCAAAAAGATGTGGAGAACTGTTATTTCTTTTACAGGTCAGTAGTTGTTTCCAGTTACACTAATTGCAGTTTTCAAAGAACAAAGGCTGTGAAAGGGCGAATTCAAAAGGCAGAAAAACAAACTTATTCTCAAATATATATTATTATGAGAGTAAAAGTTATATATGAATAATAATTCTTGAAATTCATTAGCTCCCATACAGTTTCTACAGAAATTGGCAGCAGTGGCGAATGTACCTCATTTTTGTTGACATTAATTAAAAAAGATTTCTATGCTGGTGGAAAAATCTGCATAAAATGTAAAAGCTTAGGAGATATGACAGATACTGAAATGAAAATAAATTATGGTATATAAATCACATCTTAGAATTCATGTATGACATAATTGAGTGAATACTTAAGTTCCATTGTTATTTGTTTACAAGTCACGTCAGCTTGAGTCTGTGGATGTAAATCTGGCAAAGAAAAGGTAATCTGCTTTTCAGGTTTAGGTGGTTTGTGATTTGTATTTGCACTTAACGTATAGTAGAACTCAGAGTAAATCACTACTATGTTTATGATGATATTATCGTCTTATATTAGCTGTGACTATATTAAGAAGGCTAACCAAGTTATATCACAAGTCAGTAACTATAAAAATAACTGCAAGAAACCAAATAATCTTGAAGCATGGTGCCACTTTTGTGCCAGAATGTGTGAAATACTTAATAATAACATAACCACCAACAACTTAGGCTAGAAAAGCTTCTTTTTTATTTCAAACTATATATTATGCCCATTTCTACACACCCTTCTTGTAACTTATTTTTCTCCTTTTAATCAGAATTAATTTGATGCTTAAAATCTCTCGTAGACTTTACAAAGAACCAAAATGATAAGTATTGACAGCCCTGGCTGACAAGTATTTGAAAATGAGTATATCATAAGAACTGTTTCATACAGTACAAAATATATATTCTCAAGAGTAATGACACAGGCATGCCTGTTAATACATGCACAATCTGAGAGCCTAATGTTGCAACCTTTACTTATGAGAATAGTTTTATTAAAGGCACCGGTTATTTCTAAATGTCCCATTTCTTGAAGTTGTAATAGGAATGTGAGCTGAAATGTTGGGGTAGGCAATGAGAGATGACACTGTGGAGGTAAGTACAACACTCTACTAGGTGAGCTTCTATTGGAAGCTGACAAGGCTTGGTGCTCTACCAAACAGAGTCCGCTGAGTATGGGGCAGTCCACACTAACTGTCTGGATCAATGCAATACTACCTAAATAGATACAGTAATGATGAATTAACAAACTTCTTGATATAGAGGCAGATCCACTGGTGTATCTTACATTTCATTTCACAAGGGCGTAATAATGGTGACAGTGGGTTTCGGAGTATGAAAAAAGAATTTTAAAAGCTTGGAATTGAAGCTAGTTTTTAGGTCACTCCAAAAGTAATGCCTCCTATTTATTTCCATGGAAACTACAGCAGATACAAAGAGCACAACAACACCATTTCATAGAGCAAATCTACGAATCAGCTACGAAATGCTGTTTTGCCTGTCTACAAAATGCCCTTCTACAACTGGGTGACCAGACTGGTAGATGAGGGAAAGGCTGTTGATGTAGTCTACCTAGACTTTAGCAGAGCCTTTGACACAGTCTGTCACAGTACTCTCCTGGGGAAACTGGCTGCCCGTGGCCTAGACAGGTGTACCCTTCTTTCAGTAAGGAACTGGCTAGAGGGCTGTGCCGAATGGGTAGTAGTTAATGGATTTAAGTTCAGCTGGTGACCTGTTACTAGTGGTGTCCCCCAAGGGCGGTACTGGGGCCCATCTTGTTTAGTATCTTTATTGATGACCTAGATGAGGAGATTGAGTGTACCCTCAGTAAGTTTGCAGATGACACCAAGTTGGGAGGTGTTGCCGATCTGCCTGAGGGTGGGAAGGCCCTTCAGAGGGATCTAGATAAGCTGGATCACTGGGCTGAGGTGAATGGGATGAGGTTCGACAAGGCCAAGTGCCGGGTCCTGCATTTTGGCCACAATAATCCCATGCAGCGCTATAGGCTTGGGGCTGAGTGGCTGGATGACTGTGAAGAGGAAAGGGACCTGGGGGTGTTGGTTGATGCTCAGCTGAACATGAGCAGACAGTGTGCCCACATGGCCAAGCGGGCCAATGCCATCCTGGCCTGCATTAGAAATAGTGTGGCCAGCAGGAGCAGGGAGGTAATCATCCCCCTGTACTGGCGAGGCCGCACCATGAGTATTGTGTTCAGTCTGGGGCCCCTCACTACAAGAAAGACATTGAGTCCCTGGAACATGTCCGGAGAAGGGCAACGAAACTGGTGAGGGGTCTGGAGCACAAATCTTGTGAGGAGCTGCTGAGGGAGCTGGGATTGTTTAGTCTGGAGAAGAGGAGGCTCAGAGGAGACCTCATTGCACTCTACAACTTCCTGAAGGGAGATTGTGATGAGAGGGGTTTGGCCTCTTCTCCCAGGCAACAAACAGGACCCAAGGAAATGGCCACAAGTTGTGCCAGAGGCACCTCTCTGGGCGGCCTGTTCCAGGGCTACGTCACTCTGACAGTGAAGTTCTTTCTTATGCTCAGATGGAACTTTTTGTGTTCTAATTTCTGCCGGTTGCTCCTTGTTCTACTGTTTCTCAGTAGCAAAAGGCATCAACTTGACTCCCGTACTTTAGATGTTTATAAACATCATGAGATCCCCTCTCAGTCTTCTCTAGGCTGAATAGTCCCAGGTTTCTAGCCTTTCCTCATACAGGAGATGCTCCAGGCCCCAGTTATCTTTGTGGCCTTCTATTGAACTCCTTCTAAGAGATCCCTGTCTTTTTTGAACTGGGGAGCCCAGAACTGGATACATCATTCCAGCTGTGCCCTCACCAGGGCAGAGTAGACAAGAGAGGATAATGTCCCTCAACCTGCTGGCCACACTCTTCCTAAAGCTCCCCAGAATAACATTGGCCTTTTAGGCCACAAGGGCACATTCATGGCCCTTGGAGACCAGTTATCCTCCAGGACTCCCAGGTCCTCCTCTGCAGAGCTCCTCTCCAGCAGGTCAGCCCCTAACCTGTAGTGATGTGTGTGGTTATTTCACCCCAGGTGTAGGACTCTACACGTAGTCTTTTTAAACTCGTAAGGTTCTTCTCCACCCAACTCTCCAGTCTGTCCAGGTGTCTCTGAATGGCAGCACAGCCTCCTGATGCATTAGCCACTCCTCCCCACTTCATGTCATCAGCAAACTTGCTGAGGGTGGACTCTATCTCATCATCCAGGCTGTTGATAAAGAAGTTGAACAACACCAGACCCAACACTGCAGAACACCACTAGTTACAGGTCTCCAACTAGACTCTGCACCACTGATCACAACCTTCTGAGCTCTGTCAATCAGTTAGTTGCGACTGTTGTGTGTAGTGCAGTGGAAGAGCGTACAGGACAGGTCGCATACTTGTCACCTTGCTTGCATGTCATCGTTCTTTCATGGTACCAACATGTACTGGCTCAGTTACGGGAGGATGCTGTTAATAACAGGTTTATAAGGAATTGCTATGGAATCATACAGTTAATTAGATGGATAAAACTCATCTGGGTATACCATTATGCACCTTAATAATGTATGAATGCATGTTACCTCCATAGCTTTCATTTTTTCACACAGTTGTCTGGCTCTTGTTGAGTCCTGCTAGCTGTATTGCTACAATTCTAGCTACTGTCTAGAAAGTACAACAGCAGAAATCACATATCTGTGTTCTTAAATTAATGCACAGAATTTGAGGACATTATATAACATTTAGGGCTTCTCATCAATATTTTCCAAACTGAAATATGAACCAAACGTTTTGTATTATTGGCTGTGTATCTTTAGGATCTATGAATCCCAGTTATGACAGAAGAAAATTCTACAGAATTGGTTTGAAGAGGAAGAAAAGGAGCCTTATGTGTGATTTATCAGCTAGTCAGGTCACCTTCAACAGACACATTTTTACACTCTCGGAAGCATGAAACCTCTTGTAAATTTGAACCTCTACAAATGGATCCTTAAAAGTCCTTCTTACATTTTACATCCTACTTAGGTGTCAAAGTGTTGAATTAAGTTCATGAATAAAAATGTTTATAAATACAGCTTTGTAAACACACTCTTTCCCAATGAGCTGAACTTTCTGTTGGAGGCACTTGCCTGAACATGGATGCAGATGGTTTGAGGTTCCTAGGCTATTAGCTGCTCATTCATAACCACAGGGTCATTTCTAGCATCTTTTTAAAGCAAAATCCATCTCTACTTTTTCAAAATGAAAGATTGAACTTACTGTTCTTCGGAAAGTGCAAGGTTTTGTTCGTTTATGAAATCTGCTGAATTTCTGTTAGAGTGGAAAGGTGGAAAGTCCTGTAAGGCAGTCTTGTTCTACCATACAATTCAAGGTCCCAGTTTTGCAGCTGCCTCAACTTAGTGGACTCCAACCAATTTTAATCACAGAAGGTGAAAATGAGAGGCTAAAGGAAAATATTTTTATCACATATTATGTTAAAATAAAGAGAACTATAAACAATACCTCCATTTTAAAGCCCTTCATGGACTATTTGAGTTTACCTTGATCTCTGTTCTTGCTGTCATGAGATGAAAAACATGCACTCCTCCTCTTATTTGAGGAAGAATTCTTAATTAATTGAAGAATGAGATGTCCAGCTCGTTTCAGTGTCAAAGAAATGGTCATTTATTTCAGTCATTTCCCTTTTGTGAGAAAGATGCCACGTGATCTTTGTTTTTCAGGCCACAGTAAACTCCAGTCACGCAGGACTAGCTAATAGATCCAAATCTGTGGATATAGAAGTGGAACGAATCTTGCGTAAGTATTTTGAAACAGTATAATGTGAATTCTCTATTTCCTTAAATTATGAATATGTACATAAACCTTTTTTTTTCTCAACACCAAGTACAATCTTAAAGATGTTTTGCCTTCATAGATTTAAAAGTTAAATTTCAGGACCCTCTAAGACAATCCTGAGAGATGAAGCAATAGGACATTTGAATACTGCATCTGACTTGACTAAATCTGCAAGGATTGTTCAGTGATATTGAAACTGAGGAATACCTCTAGCAGCACACAGCGTAATTGGTTATTGTGTAATTTAAAGTTGCCTTGGGTGTGATGAAGATTGAGGGTTATTGGTGGAGAATCATTTTATCATTCTCAGGGCTGCACATGGCTGGTTTGGGGCAGGTTACATTTGAGGGGTGGTTTTATATCATCTACAGTGGGGAAAATTGTTTAATTTCAAAGATAGATCTTCAGGAATATCACTTTCACTGATTAAATTCTACATAGAATTTAAATTGCCTGAGTCATGTTTCCATTTTTTCCTCAAATTATGCTACACAGGTGGGCAGTTAGCAAGTCTGACCCAGTGTTAAATTCAGAAGCCTGAAAAGTTCTAAGGCTTTAAAGTATCATTGTGAGAAAACTTGAGAAGCATTAGAATGTGTGACTAGTACCCGGTTTGCTAGTGGAGGCTGCCTTTAATAGTAATTATTATCTCTATTAGCATTCAGCACAGCTACTACTGCTTTTCTGAAGCCCAGTGGGGAAATGGGTAAAAAGGAATAGTGGTTTACTGGTTGCCTTTCCAGTGCACATTGTACCAGCATTTTGTGGCAAGAGTGTAAAAATGTCATTTTGCTTTGTTTCAGCAAAAAGCTTAGATAACATATGCAGGTGTGAAGCGCTGTTAGATGCCTGAATGTTGCATGAAAAGCTCAGGATTTTGCTTTAAGAGAACTGGCACCTTGCTGTCATTTTGCTTTGAATAAAGAATTAGCTTTAGTGCAGACTGTAATCACTTAATATGTTTTTAATAACTAATTTAATTAAACCTGTGTGGATGGCGTATTAGTCCTGGAAATGAAAGCAGGTCAGTTAAACAAGAACTGTTAATGTTGAAAGAAAAAAAACCTAAAACTTGTTGAACAAAATTTATTGGCTTTATAGTGTGTTACGATGACTGTTGCATTTGGGACAAAGCAACTGTGTCTGTTATGCTATCCTTTTCTTGACTCTATAGCAGCTTGGCTTTTTATCTGATGTTCTCCTTAACACTGACTTACAACCATGTTAAAGTATCATTAAATCCTAGCTCATCTTCCATGTTTAACTGCTTTCTTTCCAGGGTCTGTGATTATCAACTCTTTATAACAATTTTTTTACATTATCCATCTCTTCAGAATTATTTAAAATAGTCTGTGATGAGTAGCAGTGGAACACACAAGCAATATTGAATTTATTTTTTTTTATAGTTGACGTGTACAGTTTTTGCAAATAGTGTAGTAGGCTTTTTTTCATCTAGGGAAATAAAGACTGTTAGAATCCAAAACTCTTTAATGGGGAATGACAAAATAACCAATCTCCAGCAGCATGCCAACAACTACTTGTCACTTCTTCTGAGTTTAATTTACAAGAGGATTCATTATCTGTGGTAGATGCCTGTAAATACACAAATCTATCGATCCAGTGCTCATTTTCTGAAGAAATGTACCTGGCAAGGATGTTTACTTCTTCTCCGTGCTGAATGTAAAACACGTTACCTTATCTATTTAGAGAGGAAAAATCAAAAAGAAATTTCAGGGGTTTTTGTGTGTGTGTGTGTGTGTGTGTGTGCATGTTGTTGGATAGCAGAGGTTAATAGGCTGGGAATGTACGATTTCTTTATTACCCTTGATTCTTTCCTATCATCTACACTCATCAATAAATAAATAAGTTAATTAAAAAGCTGTTTCAGAGGGACAAAATACAGATCCCTAAGATGTATCAACACTTCTGGCAAGGATTTAGCCTCTGGCTTAAAAGATACATAAGGTTATGGATGGTTGAAAGCTTCAATAGCTTTTACTTTTAGAATGAGCTGCACAAACAGCAATAGTTAATGAATGGTACAGCGTCCCACCAGAAGCTGTTCGGCCAGAACAGGTAAGATGAAAATCCTGGTTACAGAAATGCCCCAGATTTCATTTGCACTTTTAATAATAATCATAATATTTTGGAAATGTTCCAAATAATTGGGATATATAAAAAATATTCATAATCTAATTAAATGCACATAGGAAATTCTTTCTGATGTTCAACTAGGAGCTTCTGAAGTGTATGTGTGCCCGCATGCAGAAATGAGTATATTACTTAATATTTTTTCATACATAATTAAAAATATTTTACTTACCATGCACAGTTCTGTTTTTATGACCTCTCTTTTCTGTGTTGCAAGCTCCCTGTGACTGCATTGCTCACCCAAAGGTTCTTATCTACTCTTCTCATTTGCCACCACAAATGTCCTTTGCTGATTCTGCTGTTGGGGGAGCTGCTGTTCTGAAACACAGAAAAGTATTCTGAGCTTTCCCTGACCTGTGTCAAGTTGCTGTGCAAACAGGTATACTTGTGCTCAAATGCTCCTTTTAGGAGGCTGCTGCAGATTGTCCTTTGTTTTGGGGGAGTAAGTGGTCAGGGAGTCTGAATAATGCAAAAGGTGAATTGTGTGTTATATTCAGAAACAACTGGCACTTGCAGATTTCCAGCTCCAATAGAAGCAGGGGGCACAAAACTGTCCTGCAAGGCAAGGCCAAGTGAGCAGACATGATGAGGCACCAGCCTCCTTCTGTGTCCTTGCCTGATTCTGCTCTTTTGCTTGTAATCCGTGAGGCTAACTGGTGGGTATTTTGTTTGTTGTTCCTCATTTATCAGAAGGGGAGCAGATAGAAGGCTCTTTCGCAGTCAACATAGGTTTTTCAAAGGGACTGGTGAGAAAGTACTAATTTTTCTCTCTCTTAACAAATTATAAATGAAGTTAAATGTCTTCCTGACATCTCTAGGTGCACTTTTATTATATCCAGTGCTGTTTACTGCCAGAGGGGCAGATTTGTAGGTGCTCATGTTCAAGTGCCGCCCAACACTGTGGGTTGGTTTAATGAAATTAAATTTGTTGTCTCTGTGTGGCTGGCTGCAGCGATTCTTACTAAACACAAAAATGCATTTTGTGAACAATACATTAGGAAAGGAAATAATATCAATTTCTTATCAAGCTCTGCTTACCAAATAATTAAAAAGACTTGAAAGCTTGAACATATTTAAAATCTGTTCGGAATGTTTTTGTTGGGTGTTTGGTTGATCACTCAGGATGTTTAAGCCTATGCAATAAATGAATATTAGCTAATGTGAACAGCCACGGAGAGAAGCTGCTACTTTTTTTCCACAAGAGTCAATACATACTCATTGATAAGAGAGTGTAATTTTGCCTACTTCGTTTCTTAAAAAAAAATCAAAGAATAAAAATGAAGCTGTAATAGCCACAAAAGACAAAGAGTGGGTGATTGGTTCCTATTATTTTCCTTTTTAATATGAACATCAGCCCTACGGATTCATGATTCAGTTTAATAATTTCCTTCCATTTAATCTAAGTGACTGTTTAGGGAAAGATTTCTTTCCTTGAAGATTAGTTCATGAGTGGGTTTAATATGTTCTTGCAAAAATATACTATCACTTTCTCTTATAATCTTGGCAGAGAACAAAACACATTTCATTAATTACATCTTTCTTTCTTTATGTTTTTCCAGGGCTTAAAAATAACAATGTTATCACCTGTTTCAACAGTCTGTTTCCCGTAAAGCTCCAGGTATCTCCATTTAAATGAATTAAGTCTGTATTTAAAAATAGAGTTACGGTTTCTGTGCCTATATAAACATGTCTCATTAATAACAACCCACCTGCCACAGGTTTTTCTAGTACATTATAATGAAGCTCATCCTCTTATCAAAAGGGAAGTGCAGTCCTTGCTTCAAGGAAATACCTACTGAAAGGCAAACCATTCCTCAAAGTGGTACAGTTTATCCTAGAGCTGGATTTAGCAGAAAAACTATGTACCTCGTCTGTGCTGCACTGTTAACAGGTTACTTGACATTTCAGAAGACCTGACATGGAAATATGGTACTGCAGTGTCATAAAGTTGCTGCTAAGTTGTGTATGAATTAATATGAAAGCAAGTTTAGTGCTAACCAGACTGCTGTGTCCAGGGCGTGCCACATGGGCAGGGGCTCTGGGCTTGGTTCCCAGGTCGGATCCTGCCTCCTTGCTGGCTCACAGCAAGTCAGTTAAACTGGGTTGTTGTGGTATGGATGCTAGAACTTAAGTGCCTAAATCCATATGTTATAAGTTTGCTTGGCTATGCAGAAACACTGAACACCAAAACTTCAACTAAAATGAAATAGCAAATGCAGTACTTTTAAATTCCCTTGCCTTCCAGTGTTAGTTTAGGGAGGAAGAGGTGGTTTATGCTCTGCTTCATCTTTTTAATTAAATGATAGCCATAGTTTTTAGTCAATTCTGACTAGGAAAAAGTAGATCATAAATATGTTTAGATTTATATATTTATAAATACGTAAAATCATCTGAATAGCATGCATATAGAAAAATGACAAATCTTTATGAGCATAGCTGAAATACAGTTTCTGCTGCAAAATTCTCATTGCACGGTCTCAAAATTGTAGCTCTAGCTTGATCTTTATTAGCATGCTACTTTGTCTATAAAATAAAACATTCACCACATTTCTAATACAATTCTGGTTTACGCGAGTGTTAAATACCTTCTGTTGGGTGAAGTATCAATTAAGCAATGAATTACAAACTCATGTAATTTGTTTGAAATGGTGCTAATTACCACTGTAAGGTCTTTATTGATGTTGAGATCTTTAGATGTAGACTGAAAGGGTACCTCATGTTACAAAGATCAGCTTTCACATGGTAGTGTCTTTCAGCTGCTGCTTACCAGGAGCTGAAGTATTTCTTCTCAACCTATGTCTTTCCCCTACCTAAATCCTATCCCCCTCTGCTCCTCAGGTTACTGAAATAATGTACAGCTTATTGGAAACTACCTTGTTCCTAGCGAAAATGTTACACCTTGTCAAAATGATGCTTGTTGGAAAACAAAGCATTTTCACTCAAAATGCTGAAGGAAATAAAATAGATTCCATGTTGGAAAGCAAGCAGATCTTTTTTGCATATTAAGTAGCAGCAAAGAAAATTCTATTGTTCTTTATCCCAAAATGAAAATATAGAAAAAATTGAACTTTTTAAAATATTTTTTTTAAATTTGGAGGCTGAGGCAATCTTTCAATTTGCAGCGGTATCAATGACAATACAAAAAGCACTACAATGGTAAATGACTCCTGTGGGTACAAATTTGCTTGCATTGAATGTCTTATACTGTTGTAGGGTTCTGGATGAGTTTTATACTCATTTACCTCTATATAGCTGTACTGTTTTAACAGCTTTGTGTAGAGGCAAAGAGGTATGCATGTGCTTATATTTTCTGCCTATGCATACACACAAGAAAATCATGTTCCATTAATCAGCGTAACCATCCTTATGCTCTTTGGGAAAATAAAGTCTTTATCTTCAACCGGAAGAGGCTAGGCTAATGAGTGCTAATCTGTTCATTCATCAGGGTGCCTGCATAAATACAACCATCTTATCCATTAAATCACACATCTTCCAAATGTATTTTCTTGTTCCCTATCTCATCTAAATCTGATCTTCACGTCCTACTGCCTTAGGCTCGTAGCTATACAGTGTTCTCCACTATAAGCATTACCTGCAAGAGAGGCATAAAGCATACCTGAAAAAGTGGGTACAAAGGTGAGGTTTAATGGCATAAGAGCTACTTCTGTAGGTTCAGACACCAAGTTGTAAACTATCAAATGTGAAAAGCGATAATGATTTGTATTTACCAGTCTGTTTATTAGAATACTGTCTTGCAACTGTCCACAGCTGATAGCTAAGTTGTTTGACTAATGAATGACCACTGCAAAGAAATGTGATATTTAACTATAAATATTTGAATCATGGAAATTGAATAAATGAGTCAAATAAATAAAAGCAAATTTGAAGGGAAACTGTAGTGTATTTTCCAAAGTATATATGGAGATGGCTTTGCCAGGATTTTTAAAACTAAACTGGAAGAAATGACAACTTTCATGTAAAAGATTACTCTGTAGTGGCAGGGGAATGAATTGAATGAAGTCCATTTCTCATTTTAGGCTACTTGATTGTGTGGGAGCCACTTGATTAAGCTTTTTGTCTGATATAAATGAAATTGGAAAGAGATGGGAAATGTTAATAGAATCACATGCTTTTCCACTTCTCTCTCCTGTCATCTGGCAGCTAAGGTATCCTGTTTTCTTACTCAGAATGCCAATATTTCCCTTCTATGTCAAATTTAGAACTGCTGTGATGTCAGTACTCGTGTTGCTGTGTTACGTGACCACTGTTTGAAGAACTCCTGTATGAACAGGGATGTATGGCAGCAGGTGAACTTCTGCAGCTAAAATGACAATTGAGATAGAAAATGAAGTTCCTAAGCTCTATTTACTTTGTCAGTGACCCTTAAAATGCATTTATTTTATCTCTGAGAAGACGTTTTAGTTAATATAGTTCTATTTTTGTAGCTTATAAAGTGCAGCAAGAGTAACAAAGGTGGGCATAGTTGTTTTTGAATCGTCTTCTGCAATGAATGTAACTCATATTTACATGTGAGTGATGCTGCACGGAGACTTTCTGGGCTGTAGTACATCACCAAAGAAAAGTCCCATGTTCTTCTCTCAAGAGTCCCCGCTTCTTTTGGACCTGCAGAGAACTGTTTGTCCACAGCGCTGCTGCTGAGGAGTGTGTTGAGTCACACATCAAAAATGCAGGCTGTCCTCTCTGGGCTGAGTAGGCTCATATCAATTTTTCTTTCCTCCTGTATTACCTAATGATACACCAACTCTTTTCACAAAGCATGCGTGACTCAAGGCTTCGCCGTACTGCTGCCCCTGAACTATTCTTCTCTTTCTGAATCACAGCTCGGAGGCTTGGAAAGGATTTATTAGTGGAGATGCTTGTAAAGATCAAATTCTAAGGTACTTGTAATATGAGGTTCAGTTCTTAAAATGGCAGTTTTGTTTAAACAACTCTGTTATTAATGCACTGAAAATTTCATCTGGAAAGCTCTAGGGGTTTGGCTTTAAAAATGCCAAAGTGCAAAGTTTCTGTTGAGTCGCTCGGAACCACAAGATATATTTGAGAAGTGTATGGGATCTTTTACTCTTCTCAATTTTTATGAGTCCAGAAGCACTATGTAAGCCTTCTAATCCTGACTTTTCAGCATTTCTAATTAGAAACAATGTGTTGAAGCAAAGTAAAGGAACAACTTGATTTCCAAAAATGGTTTTAATTTACAGAAGTTGAAAAAAATAGTGGGAATTAAATGCCCTGAGACTCCCTGCATGGTCTTACCTCCATTTTTAGGTGCTTCAGTAACATGCTTTTCTGGCATTTTGTTACCTTTTGTCTTTGCTTTAATCAGTAAGTAAATTTAGAAGGTGATTTCTTGTGAATCACTGAGACTTTAAATAAAAGAAATAAAATGTGTATCAGCCCATGTTCCTCTTATGTTACAAACTGTTTTCCTATAGGTTCTTGTCCTAGAAAGATAGTTTTCATACACTGACATTGTTTGACGTAAGGAAAGAGAAATACAATTCAAAGAAAAACAACAGCTATTTAAAAGATAGCCTAAGTACTTTGGGGTAGATAGAGCTACTGTATTTTAAATTGGATTTTATAGGCCAAATTTCCCAGGTTTTTCTGCCTGTCTTAGTTTCAAGACCATCTCTGTAGCAACTCAGCTTTGATGTCTGAGGGACAAGCACGTGAACAGACTATAGATTGGAAGCAAGAATTTATCTGAGTTCTGTCCCAGTGCAGAAACTCTGCATTACCTATCTAGAGGTGATCACCTTGCCTAGCAAGAGTGAGGTAGCCAAGTACTCAGTGGCTATAATCCTCTGGATGATGGAGAAAAGGAAGTCGGATGATTCTGTGGCTGTTGAGATCAAACAGTCAGAAAGGAGAATAGGAGGCGAAAACTACGAAAAGGCTGATAATAATCTGCCCTGTTTATATCTACTTTTGTGTGAACAAATGCACTGTTCCATGGAATAGCTCATTCCTACTGGGATGCTAAAATATCCAGACTGCAGTAGCTTTCAGTCTGTATGTACCCAGGAGGTTGAGAGCGTTTGGTTGATTTATGTTGCTCATATGCAGTAGAGTGCGTTAGTAGTGTATGACGGTATTTTCAGAGCTTGGATCTTGTCAGATTTTGGGGACTTTGAATTGTCTTAAGTAACTGGGACACAAACATTCCTAAAACCAGCCATGGAATAAAAATTAGTTCAGATACACGTCTAAGCCTCGTTTAATTTTAGTCTAAGATTCTGTGGAATTATTTAGTTATTTCTGGAATGTGAGACTTATCTTTAAAAAATAAATAAATTAGGACTTGGACGAAAATTTGTTGGGTTAAATTTGAAACTCTCCAGTTTGATTGAAATCTAAGATGCATCATGAGGGGTAAAAAAAAAATAATAATAATTACATGAGTTTCTTAAAGTCAGTTGTATTTCTAAGGGTTATATGCCTTTTTTTTTTTCTTTTAAAAAATGTGTTCTCTGTTATACATAAGTTAAGGAAAGGAGGGCAGAAATTTCAGCATGGTTTCTGACAGATTCTGTCAGTCATGGTAATATGCAGGAATACGCCTGGAGTAGAGAAGTCCTTTCACAGGAAGACTTATTCATGGAGGGATGACTAAGTGTACAGTAAGATGCATAGACATGTAATATTACACTAGAAGAGAATATTCCACTTTTAACTCACCCCTTCAGTCAGAACTAGAGGTATGCAGTCACTCAAAAGGCTGTTCTAGTGCATGAGAAAATTGAACCAACCATTCAGGAATTCTCCAGCCTTAGGCAAGACTGAATCTAGGTAATTTCTTCACAAACACATACCTCATATGCCCAGAGAGGCTGGAACAATGATGACTGTTTTTTCCAAAACTAAGTTTACCTGTTTCTGGGTACACTAAGAGTGGTATCGGCATAGATTCTGCATTACAGTCTTGCTGGCTATACTCAAACCTCATAAGGAAGACTCTGAAGATAAAAAGGATATTCAAAGGCATTTAGGATTTTTTCAGAGAAGTCACTAACTGAATTGTACTAATGACTTAGTACTGCATATTTTAGCATAATCCTGCACCAATGGATTGCTCCAATTTTGTTTTGATGCCCAACTCTGTTTAGGACCAGCTTTTCTAGGATCCTAGCTCATCTGAAATGTCCTTCATGTTTTGTTTGTTTATGTTTTGTTTTGTTTTTTTTTGTATTTTGCTCATTACATCACCCTGGTGTTTTGTGCTTTGTTGCACTATGTAGTTCTGAAGATACAAGGACTGTGCTGACCTCACAGTGCTGTATACCTTCAATCTGCTGCTATGCTCCTAAGAGCCTGGCTTTCTCTTGGCTCGCCAATGCCATGTAGTGGACAAATGCTGCAGCTTGGGTCCTTCTCTGAAACCCCTTGCTATGCTCCTCTTCAGATACATTCACATGGAAAAATTTATTTCTGAATTTCATGTTTATCTTCACTGTCTTCCTCAGGTCAAATGCTTTTTCTTTCACGTTCAGGGTTTTTCAACTCATTGTTTATTTCCTGTTCAAATTATAACCATTTTCATGTTCTGGTGCACACTTCAATATTTGTGTGTCTGGTGGTGTTGCATGATGTTCTTTGTGTTATTTAAAGTCTATAACTTTTTAGAAACTTAGTATTAGGCTGTTAAACTATATTTTCATAATTTTTTTTCTGTTTTTTTGTTTTTCTATTATTTTGCATCCTGGCACAGCTAGTTACTATTTCTGACATCATATATTCTTAAAGGTTGTTGTTTTTTTCTGTTTGTAATAGCTGAACATTGTTCAGCCTTAATATTTGCTTTCATATTTTCTTAAAAAAATCAGGAATAATGTGGTAAAGGCTCTGGAAAACTGAGCTCCTGTTGACACAAAATTTTTCAATTTCATATTTTTTCATCTGAATAAATTGTTTGATCTCTCTCCATCTTATTTTCCAGCTTGTAGAACTGAGACTAGGATTCCCATCTCTCTGTTAAATCTGTTTGTAGAATAAGGAAAAAGTATCCACATTCTCTCAGTACCAGAGCTAGGAATTTCTTGGGGAATATTAGACACTAGGTTGAACCAAAGGGAAGGAACTATCCTTTTAAACATAATGATATCTCTGTGCTGATAAACACCCTAAAGTATGCATGAACCTTCCATTCCATGTAGTCACGCTGGCGTTGGCAGGCAGGCTACTAGTAGACCTTTGCGATGGAAGATACATGTGAAATGGAAAGCCTAAGTGCTAGTAAATATGGAACATCTCATTATATTTTTAATTATTTTTATAGTGTTTGCCCAAAATAGAGAGAATCTCTAGTATTTATTCTGTTGTTGGCCTGAAGTGAGTAGGTATCTCATGGCTGGCTTCTGAATTGAGCATTTCTCCTTCATGCAATCCTGAGAAGCAAAAATCCAAAGTTGTCAACAACAAGGCATGAAAGCACTATGAAAACATTATCCTAAGTGTAAACATACTCGTGATTAACTTCTCTCCAGGAATTCATTCCAGGTGTGCAACATGTATCTTTTCATAGTTAATCTGTACAACATGCACACTTTACCATGGGGCTTCCTTTCATGTTTGCTTTTGGTTATTAGTCTTAGAACAAGCTGTGCATAGGTGTTAGGTCTCCTTGCAAAAATTTACCTTATCCAAGATGGCATTTCATTTATGCAGGTATTGGCAAGCAAATGCATACTGTTCTGAAAGAATTCATCAAAGAGGGACATGTTAGTTTACAGGTTTAATCCATATGATATTTATTGGCAGTCGTACAGGCAATGACAGGCAGCCAACACACTATTCAGTAGACTTTTCCACCCATCTGTTTATCCATCTGTTACTTGAAAAATAGATTGCTTTCTTTTTTCCCCCAAAAAAAGCATTATTCTAGGAGGCCAGTGAGATAAAGATACATTGGTGTATAGAGTCCACCATAACAGGTCTATCTGAAACACCAGTCAGTATCTTGAAATGAAATAAATGGTGTGTCTCCAGTCCCTATAAACTTGCTATATCATTAGAATAAACTCAAAATGGACAAGCTAGACATCCTATTTTGTGGGTGTGAGGAGACAGAAGAAGGCTTTTTGACTGTGTTCTGGAGTTATACATTGCAGAGCACATGCTGGCTAGCTAAGATCAGAATGCTCTGAAAAAAAAGGGTAATCTGATCTTTAATCAGAATGGCAATATTAACTTGTGCACTGTGTTGACATAGTAAGAACACCTCCAAAAGAGAATCAAGTTATTAAATTTCAGTCAGGTGCTTAAAAACATCATTAATATTATGTAAGCTTACACTTCTAAATACTGCCATCTTATTGTTTAAAAATATGTTTTTGCTCAGGAACAAAAATTATGAATATATTTTTGAGGGAGAAAGTTATTTTTTTTATGTGTAAATATATATTTTTAAATATAAATAATTTAAGGAAGCATTGCAAAAATTCTTCAGCTTCAAAGCTTCAACTTCACATAGGTACAGCTATGCAAACAGCCACACACCAGAAATATAACTGGAATCACAAAAATGAAGAAAATTACTTATACAGTTTCCAATGGGAATCTGTCCTTTATTGCGTTGTTTTAAATTTATGTGTAAAATAAATGCCAAAATGGAGAAATTTCAGAAACAGAAGAAATTTCAGATACCTGTTGTGTTGTATTTGTGCTGATGAAAAAAGTTAGTGGGTTGACCGATTCACATCATTCACCCTGAAAATGCCTTAGTGGCAGATCTGATCTAGTTTGTTTCTGCATCGTGGTATTCAAGATATGGATTCAATGATAATTGGCAAAATTTTCTGTTGGGAGATCTGCTTTCATTTTGGTAACATGTTTAGCCTAAGAAATGAGTACACTGATAAAGGTATTGATAAATAATTTCCAGAATATTAAGTGATAGAGACTTGTGCCTAAAAATACAAAGCCCAAGAAACTCTGGTGGATATTTCCCCCAGTTCAAAGACAGTTACAAATGGCTTGTTCAAGAAGGCTGGAGCACGTGAGACTGTCTTTTCTCCAGCGTTATTGTGCTGTCTCCCCTACAGAGGGAGTGAAAGGAACCTGTTCCTTCCATTTAGGAACATTTACCTATCAACATAGAGAAGAACCAGAGAACAACGGGGGGTGCTAATTATTTTTCTTCTGATTTTTCAGCGTGTCTTTCTACTTGGAGTGGGAAGGTTTCAGCAGCTGAAAAGTGAAGCTGATGGCTAAGTAAGGATATTGTTGTTATTATTTGCCCAACAGGCAAGCAACTTACAAGCATGATTTTTTTTTTCAATTTAATTTATTTGAAAGCATTAAAAATAATTTACCAAATTGGATCTATTTTTAATATTTCCTAAGGGAGTTTATTCACAGATTTCACAATTATATATAATCTCATTAGAAGGCTAAGGTACTTTAGGATTTTCCCCTGACTCTTAGCAGTAAGATTACTTGTAGCTCATTGCACAATGGGACATTCAGTGAAAAGAGAACTTGAAAAAGGGTTTTTAATCTGAAAATTGCATCCTATCTTCTATAACAAAGAACCAATAGTACAAAAGAAAAATAGGAAGCAAGTATAAAACAAAAGTTGTTTTATTTGTTGTTGTTGCTCTTATGTGGGCTGGGTAGGCTACTGAAATTACCCACAAAACATAACTTATGGAGGGGCCATTATGAAGATAGCGCTCATTTTCCTTGAAAGTAATCAGCAAATTCATAATTTTAAGATTTTATAATCCCACGCCTTACAAAAATGCATTGAGGGTATTAAAAATGATGTACAATGTGGTATGAAAATAATGAAGTATACAAATGTGGAAAGCTTTTGGGAGAATCTTCAAGGAAAGACTTCCCTGGCATACATTTAAGTTTGCAAGCTAGTTTAATTAATGCAAGAAAACAATTTGCATGTTTTACTCCTGAGAAAGAAAACCCTACAGAATAAAAATATGAATGCATATGGTAGATGAACTAAAGTCACATGGGAATTTACATGAATTTTCTGTTCCCCATGCTGACATTCTGGGTTTGTAATGCACACAAAGTAACTTAACCCACCTGAAAGAGACTGTTTCTGTCTCATTTGGTCAATTAGGCCTGAAAGGTTCAAAAATCTCATGCTTACTCTGAGCCAAGGGGGATTAAAGAGTAACTTCCATGGACTTGCTCTGTAAATTGATATCCTACATTCTAGACCACAAGCCCTCAGTATTTCCACCTTTGTGAGGCTTTCTTAATGCCCAGAAACTACTCAAAAAAAGGGTGTAAGCAGGGAAGCATAATGCATTTGATGGCACTTCAGTGTTCTGTGAAAAACAACAATATACCTCAATAGCTGCATAGCAGAGAGAACATGAAATATGTTTGTACTCATGAAGGACTCCTTCTTTGACTGCTGTTATAGTTTGACTTTAAAGAAACATGTGTGCATGTTCCATGTCATGCATCAGTAGTGCTCATCAACAGGCTGTTCTAAGGCTTAGAAAGCTCCTATGGTGGGATCTACCTTGGCTCATTACAGATTACTGCATGTCTATTAATTACCATAATTTTGTGTCCTTGAGATGATATGTCCACTGCACTGATTTTTAGTGGTAAATTGAAATGTGGAATCACACTTCTGTGTTCATTCTTCTGTGAATGTAGCAACTTAAGCATTAGCACAGAAAAACACAGAGGCAATGCTTGATAGCAAGGAGACTGCTCTAAGCAGAAAAGGGAAGCTAGAGGTAGTTTAAAGAAAATAAAAGTAAAAGCAAAATAAGAGCTTTCAGATATTTACTCTGGAAGCTGGATTCTTTCACCTGTTGTGCAGCAGCCACTCAATAATTTACCCAAGTGTTACCCAAACAAAAGTACTTTCAACAGTTTTCCCTTTTTTCTTTGTATATCCATAGCACAGGTGAAAGCCTAGATTATAGGCTAGAAGACATAAAAAGCCAGCAGTTAGTTGGAAAATAACATAGATACTTGAAGGAAATATTGCAACAAGCCTTCTGACCTGTACAGTTTAGGAGATTCCAGTGCACTTTCCCATGTGTTTGCTCCTTCCCCAGGTACACTGGATATTGAAGAAAAGTGAAGAGCGTTGTTTTTGAAGTGAGACATTGCTCAATGCATGAAAAATGGCCCAGGTCTGCGTTACTTCTTTATATTACTTCGGCTTCTGTACTCGAGAATATAACTGTATTCTTAGAACAAATTTTTATTTGAATTTGAGATGATACTTTTCTCTCAGCTTCATTGACAAACTCTTAGTTTGAACACGTTGTCTGTCTAAGAGCACTTTAACTGTACTTTTTCTCTTTTCTATGTTTGATGCTTTCTCAGGATTTTCATTAGCTCTTCTCTATCCTTTCCTTTCCTCTTACTGACTGTAGGAAAATTTGAAATCAACAGTCTTCCCGTAGATGAATTCTCTTCCACCTTCTTCACTGTGGTCTGTGACCACAAAAGTGAATTACTCTATCAGTGTGTATTACAATTCATATTTTAATATGCCTTTCCTGGAAATCTATCTCCTTACATACGCACTTATAGGAAAATTCCCGTAAGATCTGAACATGCAAAACTGCTTTTAGTGTACCTGTATCTGTAACTACTGGTCCAGAAGGAAGATCTTCCAACACTTGCTAGCAGAAAATATAAAAATCTAAATCCTAATAAGCATGCAGTTCCAATTCAGCTTATACCTCAGCCGCTTAGAGCACCTTCAAACTGAGAAGAAAGCAATTTTCTTGGTCATATGTTTAAAATATCAGAAAGACAGTGAGATTTAGACAGCCACTTTGAAGGCAAATAACAAAATGTTAATTTTATGCTTTGTTCAGGTATAATTCAGAGCCCTAGATAAATTCTGTGGTCTCTGAAAAAGAGTCTTATCATCATCCCAATACAAAGTTCAAACACTTTGACAGCTCTGTGCTCTACACTGGGAAACATGATAGAGCAGAAAATGGTATATTCTCAACTAACGGCCTCTTCAGCTGTCCAGGAAGGATTATGGAGAGGTAAGTGATGTCCATTGCCTGGCAGAACCACTCTCCTATGCGTCCTGCAAGATCTGTGTCTCTGCTTAGGCTGTCTGCACAGTTACAGGCGTCATGATTACACTTCTTTTTCTCTTGGTCTGTATTTTGTATCTGTACCTATTGATTTTGTTGGTATATGTATTTATATAAATGTATACACATATTGCAATAGCTTTAAAAAGTACTTTTTAAGATTAAATAGTGCTTCAAATGTCTGTAATTCTTCATGGTGCATGGGGTCACAGAGATTGTCTAGCACTGGGTAGAAGCTGGGCCGTTGTTTCTTATGGGGATTTGCTGCCATCATGCTGCCCAAGATTGGCATCTGCATAAGACCCTACCACATCAGATCCATGATGTTCCATGGGCTGAATTCTGAAATTGAGAGATAATTCTTACAGCCAATAAAATATTTATCTTAACTCTGGGATAATACTTGACTTTCACTGAAGAGTATAGAATAAAATATGATGAGATTCAAAAGCAAGAAGAGAGAAGTTCAAGCACAGGCTTTTAAAAGTCCAGGAAACAGTCTTTCAGCTTTTCTCATGGTTACTTTTTATCAGCCAACACCTGGATCTCACTTAGCCCTAAACCTTTCTGATATTAACAGTTGGCCTTTGCCATTTAGTTGTTCATTTATTCCACCTGCTGTCTAAGAAAAATGCATACAAACCTTTATCTTATATATCAGTCTGAAGTGAATTTCAGGAGGGTGTTGGTAAAATTCAAGGAATCCAGAACTATGTTAGGAAATAATTATACTGTCACTGAGAGGTGAGCAGTTTATCAATTGCCAGAAGAATTACTGTTTAGGATTTAAACATGACTGTTTCTACTTCTCTTCAGCAGTGGTAGCTTTGAGTAAAATGGGCTAAGAGGTACAAAAGAATTTCCTTAATGTGCAGACCTGCCTTAGAGCATTTTCAAAGCTATTTTTTCTGCTCATGGTGACATACTGAGAGAAATTTTTGCATATAGAATACCACTGAACGAAATTTTTTGAGACAGATCTGATCTGCAAGGTCACATGGATGCTAATTAATCATACAAATAGCTTCAGTCACTCCATGTATCTCTGGCTTCCCACACATTCCAGGAGAGCAGGACAGCAGTAAAAGTAGGTCTACAGCCATCCCTGGGATTAGGTGCCTTTCCCCCACCCCACCCCTGGAAAGAAATTACCTTGACTTTTTCTACCGCCGTGAGGTCTGACAATCTCATGTCCAATTTTCTTAATTCTAAACAATTGGTAAATGTTGTTTTTCCTCTGGAATAATTTTATCCTTCAAATTAATATGGTATTTGGAATTACTTCTTTACTTGTCTCTGGTCATGCTATTGGTAGGTGAATTAGGAGAATAGAAGAAAAAATAATGGTATTTATTTTTGTCAACTGGCTTGTTGGCTGCTTGTTAGATGAAGAGAGGAAAGAAAGGTGCTATGGAACAGAGACTTCAACTTTATTGTGGCAGAAATGCATTCACTTAAAGTCATGATGATTCATTGTTTGTAAAAGATCTATTTTTAGCTGGCCTGAATTATATGGAGATTAAAGAGAATCATTAGCATAAAATTCCCCTTGATGCTTCAGCATTTGGTATAATACAGAAGACTTTGATAAGATTTCTTCAGCCTAGATAACTTCGGTGAATCCCTCAGTGTGCGCAAAAGGCTGATTGGTAACCATACAGAAGCTTTTGTGGGTCAGTGATCTATTCCTCTGAGGACAGTGCCACTTTTCATAAGGAATGCATTCCAAAATAAAGCTTTTTAAAATTGAAGTGTCAGAAGAAACAGGAAGATGAAGAGGAGGAAGGGCACATTTACAGCTGTGGAGAGAACACAGATATCTTTAGGAAAAGCATTGGTGCTGGGTTTTGCTGTTTGTTCTGATGCAAGATGAATGCTTCTTTCACTTCATTGCATCCATCCAGACCATTACGTCCTGTCACATAAAAATGCATGCAGCTCATGGGACTGCTACGTGGTGTAGACTGCACTGGTGGGGATGATGAGCGGCTAACTTCAGTCACAGATGAGTAATTGTGTGAGTATTGCTCTTTGTGTATCAGCACACCATAGCAACACGACTCTAAAGGCATCTGTTACAATCCCTCAGTTTTTACAACAAGCGACAAAGGTGGCAGAATATGTAATTGTTACAAAGCACTTTTAAACAGTACAACACACACATTGCTATGTATCACATTTGTGTAATGATCAACAGTGTTTGACATCCTGGGAAAAAATGTTTTTGGAAAGTAAGGCCAAAAAGTGCTAACATTGTGTTTTTGAAGAAAACTAACAGCAAACATAAGAAATAATTTATAAAAACATAAGCAAATGACCTCCATATTTAACTAGACCACTGCAAATCTACATCATATATGTTCCCTTAATACAGTGAAATCTAATTTCTCAGTATATGTCGTGAATTTGGCCAGTCGGCTTACCTTTAAACTGTTAAGTTAAATCATGGTGACAACAGCTACTCTACAAACGTCATCTCTGAAACACCTTTGTCCTTTTGTCCTGAAAAGACTCACTTCTCCTTCAAGTCCTTACATAAAATAAATTTGCTGGTAGAAGACGAGAATAACTAGAAAAGGGAAATCAAACACACATCAAGAAGAATGTCAGGACATAAGCAATTGTTTTGTAAGAGAAGATTTTATGTGAGTTATCATTACAAAGAGCTGAGATTCATTGGAAATTTATGTATGTGAAGAGAATACTTAGAATAAATCCATTGCAGTAATTCTCACTGTTACTGGAGAGACTGTTAAATATGTCTTTTTACATTATGCAAAACCAGCAAACAAAATTAAGGGTCACAGCTTTAAGAAGAGTTGTTTGTAATATCTGTTAGAGCAAAATGTCACAACATGTAGTCTTCTGGAAAAAGCAAATAGGTCGTTAAATCTCAGATGAATAAAGCATGTTTCCAAACTGCTGTGGCTTTTTGTCTGCAGCAGTGCTTGTTGGGCTGTGGCTGTGGTTACATGAAGACAATTGGACAATAGGTCTTAGTGGGACTAAAATTTGCCCCACAATAACAGAATGAAGGGCTGTTTTGAAGAGTGCTCCATGCAAAGAAAGAGACCCACCCGCTGCAAGACAGGTGGTAACCCACTGGGGCAGGCACATGAGCTCATGGCACCTTACTTGGATTACAGGATTGACATTCAGTCCCCAATGGCTCAACTGTGAAACGCAACACTCTTGGTCTTAGAGAACTTGGAACTATTGAAACAACCTGCCCTGCTATATTAGCTCAGAGAATAGCACAAGGCTGCCAACAGCAAAAATGAAGTTATTTCAGATCTGTCATCATTTCTAGACTCAAGAGAAAATTTTAAAAGAATATTTGTCCTTTATGCTTGTTTATTGCCATGCTAATGAAAGGAGAGAGTATTACATGTAACTTTTTGTAAGAGAGGGGAAAAGAAAAATAAAAGCTTTTATCTGAGCCTCAAATACTTAGTGTATATCTAGCATTGCACTAAATAGAGTTTTATGGTTTCTAGGCAGTGCCAAGTTGTAATTCCTGTCCAGCAGTAACAGGGAATATTTCCCAGTACTGAATCTTGACTGCCTATGTTGTTTCCTGTTAGAATAGTTCTTGCCTCTTCTGTTTGACCCGGTCAGAGTTTTTCCTGATAGTTTCTTGGACATGAGAGTAGCTGGTTTGGGCCAGGATTCACTCCCAGCAGACAGCTGGGAGCAATCCATTTTTAGAAAAAGATAATTTCATTTTATAAGAGCAGAAAGACCCATGGCTATGAGGATAGACAATAAGCTCTAGTAATAGTTAGTTCAGCTAGTTGTGGAAAACTCATGGAAGACATTTTTAAGTGATCTTCAATGCTCTCAGCAGTTCCAAGGACTGGACAGTTTTCTTTCAATAGGAAGTACAACTCTTAAATCTTGGCTAAAATTGATACCATTTAGAATGTATGGAGTTACAGAATTTTACAGACCATAGTATAGGAAAAAAATCCTAAGATTAACATACTGAAATATAGCTGTATTCAATAGGGAGTGAGGATAAGTAATAGGAAGACAGAAATGAGAAAACTGATCCTTTTAGCTTTTAGAGAACAAGTTGCTGAGGTTTCATGAGGCATTAACTTGAGCATTGTGGAAGGCACTGAGAAAATCACAGCAAGATGCTTCTTTTGGGGAGACCTTTACGGTCAAAAGTTCTGAGATTAAGTAGCATTTTTTAAGGTTGTGTCTGCATGATGCATGAAAGCAAATATCACTCGTTCTTGGTAGACTGAAATGTGGAGAGTTTCACTGTTGACATGGGCTGCCTGTTTCAGAAGATTAAAATATGAGTTCAGTTCTTTATTGAAGTAGTTAGTTTAATAAATATGAGATGGTGCATGTGATTAGCTTCCCAGAATCTCCCAGGACAACTGAAGCGAGATGTAAACACGTAGCAGACGTTAGTGATGTCCCAAGAATATATCAAACTGCTATCACTGATCAAAAGTAGATTTTCACTGTACTGAGATAAATATGTTTTACTACAAAGTTGTGGTAGCTATCTTGCAAGTAAGAGGGGACTCTGCTTCTGAAGCTTTTTTTAGGACAGGCATTTAGAATGTCATAAATAAAATGGTTAATATTTCAGTTATCATATTTCATTCATTTACAAGATTTTAATCTGCTTTTGAAGAATTTGCAAGATTGCTGCTCTCTAGAGTTCTGAACATTTCACATGATATACTAACTGCTTCTTTGCAGCATCATGTGGAATCCCTTCCTAGTTAAGTTAGTTAAAAATATTCTAAAATCCTTAGATTTCTTTTGCTAAATCCTTAGCACTTTCCATAGCTATGTTTTTAAAAAACAAATGTGGCTGATGTGTTTAAAATCAGTTTGTAGAAGGTAATGTGAATATGACACTGGCCCTACATGAGTAAGGGATGGGTGGGGCAGGAAGCTGGCTGATGGCTATGCTAAAAAGAAAACACCTCATTCTTTGCGTAAAAAGGGGGAAAATAAAAGACTGAACTATTTTGACACTAGAGTTATCTGAATTTTTTTCTCTGAATGATGTAACACTGAGCTCATGAGAGTCAGATCAAATCCAGATGAAGAGTAGAGGCAAGAGTCCAGCTGAGAGTTTTGCTATTCACTGATTCATAAGAAAAATGTTGATAAAATAAGAATCTTCTGAAGTCTAGACAAGGTAAAATGAATTGAGGCAATGATTAAATAAATATTTCTACCTATTAAAGCCTGTCGCTGGTAACAACAGAAGTTTAGTAATTAATAGAAACATTTGTATATTTATATTTCATTGTTTACTTACATATTTTAACGAGGAAGCTACTTATTTCTTGTATTTCACTGTCACTGTGATTCACTTTGCTCTGTCTTAATTGTTAATTAAGAAGTTGACAAACAGCAGCAGGGAACAAAATCATGAAGTTCCAAAGAACCTACTGATGCCATCTGAAATTGAAGAACAAGTTGTTGCTGAGTTCAGTAGATACTGAATCCTCAAATGGTAAGGGGGACACAGATGTTTTTATCTCTGCTTTGCTTAGAAGTCCTTCTTTCTTAGTGCTTCAGCTGTAAATTTCTAAATGATACTCTACTGATATTTTAGAACATGTGAACGTTTTATCATTTCACATCCTATTTGCATGAAACTGAGTTAAATAATTTTTTTAATCTGATTTAAAAACCTGGAGAGAATAATTGTGGTAAATTCAAACCAATGGAACTACAGGAGGTACATTCACTTGTCAGTTGATTCACGTATAATTTTTGCCCACGGAATTTTAGTCTGAAACTATAAGAGGGTCTTTTTATAATCCTCTGTACAGATATAGTTGTCCTTCTCTTTTCACAACGGAAGACTTGTTCAAATGAAAGCTACCAGAAAAGAAATTTTAACTTCAGAGATGCTAGATCCAATGGCATACTTGCACAAGGCACTGAATTACATATATTTGTAGCTGGGGATGTGCAAAAAGCCATAGAAGTAGGGCATTGCACACACAGAAAGGAAAAGCTGTACGAGTCACTCAGCCTGGTACTTATATTTAAAATTAGAAGAAATTCATGTTACTGCCTGATATTCTTGCTGAAAAAAAAGCAGCAGTAAATCTTTTTTATGCACAATTATAAGAAATTTGCTCATCTTCCCCAGCACAGCACTAGCATTACATTTTAAGCAATGTTCTGGTATTGGTAATCTGGTACTTTTGTTGCAGCCAGCACAAAGAAAATGAAGACTCTGAGTAGGAATGTACTGTGTGTTTCCATTTGGAGAATGGAAACTCTCCATCTATCCTTCCTCCTTCACTGGGGACACAGAGCGATCTTCTGCTGTAGAAGCTGCCATAACCACCTCACAGGTCCAGTGATTGAGGCTCAGTTCTTGTCTTCTTCCCTGGTGTTTCTAGGAGCATTCTCACTATGCTAATGTTAGCTTGGCATGGCAGAGGCATTTTACCTGTGTATGTTAGTTTTTAAAGATCAGTCTTTAAACTGGGGTAGTCACAGAGGCCCATTAAGAAATCCCTTCCTCGCCCAGTAACCCAGTAGTGCTCTTGTCCAGACAGCAACAGTGACAGTGAGTTGATTCTGTATTTTCTCACCAAGGGGATAGGCAAGCAATCTGCATGTGTACCACAGAAGGATGTGCAGCAATGGCAAGGCTAAGCCAGTGTCTTAAATCTATAGCAGCTCTGAAGGTGGTGTGAAAGATTCGGCTGAACTGGCCTCATTTTACGGGATTGAGCTGGCTTTGTCAACCTCACACAATCTCCAAGCTTCACATTGAGTTTTTAATGACTGGAAGTTGCCACAATTTTTGTTGACTGTATAATCATGTCTAAGCAGTGGCTTCTGCAGTATGGTGTGTGCTGGTGCCAAGCAGAGCTTTAGGGGAAAGAGTCACAATAGTTGGCTTTCCACTTTGGGTTTTCCATCAACTTGACTTAGTTGATTTATTTAGTTTTTCAGTCTAAGAAATGATTGATCTAGTGATAACAGACATAAGTAAAGCTTATTGGCACAAATATACAGCATAAAGACATGGATACAAGCCAAGTGTATAGTGTAATGTTTGTATATAATTTATTTATTGGAGAAAAACAATAAGGTAACTTTATTAAAGCAATTGTGAGAAGGAAATCTCTAGCTCTTATGTTAATGCAAAAATTCTATAATGATGGGAATTGGGGTCAGATTATAATTATTAAGATAGTTGGCACTGCAGATATGTCTAGCACATTGCTAGATGCTGAATGGAAGTTTCTTTCATAGCAGTTTATTTTACAAGCTAATTCTGCATATGTATATCATGGAATTACACAATTAATTATACTTAATGAAGAATAGTGTGAGGCTACCCAATTGGTTTTGTGATAATTTCCCTAGAAGATGACTGAAGATTTCTTTGGGCATTTCCAGGTGTCAGCTTTTGGTTGATTTTGTTGTCATTTACATAAAAACTGTGGTCTTTCTTGTGGATCTGAAATGGCTCTTCCACATTTAATATGACAGTATTGTGAGGTATCTGTACACCTTTGCCTATTTAAATTTTAGGGATATAAATATACTATGATGTAGATGATTTACATTTTTGATCATTTGATACAAGTCTACCCTTTTTCTAAAACAGCAAATTAGTATTTATAAAGCACTGTCTGCAGGCAAGGACTTTCTTGGGTGGCAAGATCAAAGTTGCATTGAAATGGTGTTTTATGTGTGTTATTTTTAGAAAACCTGTGTAAGTAAAGGAAGCACATGGACCATGTTCTGCTGGTAAAATTTTTGTGGTGTGTGACCGTGTCAAATTTTAAACCTTCTGAATTCTTTTTTATGATAGTGATAAACAAATATTGTGATCACATAATCACAGAACTGTAGGGATTGGAAGAGACCTCTAGAGATCATCAAGTCCAACCCCTATTGATGATGGTGGTGATGAGTACCAGTACGTTGCTTCCTGGTTGCACAAAAGTAATAGGCTGTTGTAAAGATCTCCGGACATCTGAAAGTTTATTCCTTTCTTTCAGAGCTTTTCTGTATAGTCTGTGCGTGTGTCTTACTTTAAGGCAGCTGGAGGAGTAGAATGTATCACTTTTCTGTACATCAGATGCTGTGAAACATCTGGAAATTTCAGCATAATTCTTTGCTCACTACTGACTCTAAAATAGGTGTATATATGTGTGTTATTTTGGTTAACACAACAAAAGTGCTTCAGGGAATGACACATTCTGGTGCAAAATATTGACCAGCTCCTTTTATGTCTGATGATTTCAAACCTTCATCAAATGAATACTGGTTACTTGTTATTTCCTGTACGTTGGTAGTTAGCCCAGCTTTTCTTGCTCTAGGAGTTATTATTTCTTCAACCATTGCATTTACCTTTCCACCAGAGATTAGAGAATTCCTGTTTTCACCTTCACTGTAGCACATGATTCAGGTACTTGTATTCTTTCTTCAGTAAATTCTTGGTGTGCACACCATTAAAGGCAGTTAATAGTCCCCGTCCGTTATCCGTGCATATGGCAAATCATGCTGGACTGCTGTTCCAATTTCTAATTTGGTTATACAGCTTGAAGACTATTAGGGATAGAAGTGTTACCATTAAGTAACTAATACATTCATTTCAAACTGTGTAATTAACTACACTTTAATTCTGTTTGATTATTGGGCAGCACGGAGTATCTGAAAGACATTAAACTCTTTCTATGACAAGTTTCTTTCTGAATGTATTCTGAGGACAAATCTATTAAGATTTTCTGCCTACTCACATTCTGGCCTTGCGTATTTCTATTTTTTTTCAAGCCAGAAACAAACCTACAGCTTCTATATAATAAACTTCGGCAGACTTAAATGCTGCAATTTTAATGGACCCACAAGTTCATGCATGCTTTTTTAGCTCACTGTTAAGCCAAAAATGCAGTCTTTAGCAGGTTTGCATTCCACTTCGTTGCTTTCTTTCTCACAACAAATCTCATCTTACTTGAGTTTAGTTCTAAGTACACCTGTTACTACCAGTTCTTTAAAATGGTTGCAGCCAAGAACATAGATCAAGATGAAATCCTATCTGCCGTGTTTCACATCAATAGTAAAAGGATAATGTGTGTCTGGAGTCCAAGATATCAGAAGAATATTTTGAGAAGATGGTGATGACGTAACGATAGACTACTGAAAAAGGATAGCTTTTTGTTTTGTTTTGTTTTCTTTTTTTAAAGTAAATATTGGGATTTTTGCTCTGATTTGACTTGGATTCTTTTCCTCTCTTGGGAATTTTTGGATTTTTTGTTTGTTTTTCAGGGCAAAGTAACAAAGGAGATAGAGTTTGTAGGCAAAAAGAAAGCAAGAAAAGTAATATAAATATTTCCTCCCATGAGGGAGAGCAGTGCGGTCAATGAACCAGCGGCATCCTATGCTTTTGCCACCTGCCTGACCATCATTAGGTGACAGTAGTAGTTTCAGAGTAGGACTTAGTGGTGAGAGAGGACTTGAAAAAGGTTAAGGGCTGCTAGTTTGTTTTCTGCAGGGAGGGAGTTCTTGGTGGTAAGTAAGGAAGAAAGTACAAAGATGCCTGAGGGAAAGCTAGCAGAACCTGGTATCACTGAGAAAACAGAGGTGAGCTGCCTTGTGAACACTGGAGAAGAGCTGATTCCCAAAGCAAAAGATTGATGACAAAGCTGTTGATTCCTGTGGCTTTGCAACAAATCATACAGGCTGTATTGTGAAACACTGCTTGTTCTTCCCTGGTCTGGCTGAAACTACAGACATGACTGCTTGTGTCTTTTTCACATCTGAGAATTGTTTTCGGAAGATATTTTGCAAATATGGGTATATTTATTTTGATGTTCAGAGATTAACTGCTGCTTATAACAGCTATTTGCTACTCAAACACATGTGGCCATGGAGAGACCAAGAAGAGACTTGGTGCCTCTTGGTACCACTTTGCTGCCTCCTGCTCAGGTGACTTGGCTCTGATTGTTCAGCACAGTTACTCAGCTCTTGCTCTCCTCTACACTCCTCCTTCGTAAGTTCAGAAGTTTAAAAATTTTATCAGCTTCATCTTTCTTTGCCCTATCACCTGGATTTCATCAGAAACTCAAACAGCCCACCTCTGTGCAGATTTTCGTTTTCCTTCACCAGTATTAACGTATGTATTATGTTTGCTTATCGGTGTATTAATTTGTAGAAGTACAGTACTAGCAGTAAAGACTTCCACATTCCTCAAAATTGATGTTTTCATTCTAAAAAAGTAGTCTTTAAAAACAAGCGAATGAGACAGGATGAGACAAATATGTAACGTGCTTAAGAGCTAGTATGGGCATGTTTTTCATTTGTCATCCCAGGTTCTATTTTTTGTGCTGTACTAAATGACTGTAGGCTATCTCTGCCACTAAATTCTTAATTGAGGACTAGTCTGTGCCTAGAGGCGAGATTTTGGAGTGTTACAGTTCATATGGCGGTAAGAAATACGTGAGATAAATACTCTATTTAAAAAGATTTTGTTATCTCATGTTTAGCCTTTTTTTCCCCATGTGCCAAATGAAGTATTACTGATGAATTTCATCAGCAGCTAAACTCTAGAGACTGAAACATGCTCATTGTAGAAAGTGCATTGCAATTTCTTACAGTAAGCATTTTGAGCATCCAAGTGAGTACGTGCAGGAAGTATATGAGGAAAGCAGGAGACAGATCACAGCCTCTCAAAGTAAATGTCAGCTTCAAAGGATATTGACTTCTTAACAATAGATGAAAATTGTTACCCTAGCTTTATAGTATATGCTTATCATTTTCCTTTCTTCATAATCTTATTCCTGGAAATCTGAGTCAGTTTTGCTTTCTGTTTGTATGTTGATTGTCTGAAAAAGTACATATTGAAGAGCTTAGAGTCCAGGCTGAAGCTAAATTTTGTTTGAAAGAAAAACCATTGTAGTGAAAAACCTTGGCACCAGCTGTGGTTAAAGCAGTATTCTGCTGGAGTGCATAAGGGTTCGTATCCTCATCAGAACCTCCTCATTTCTTTAAACTTGCAGATGTTTGAATGAGAGAGGAGATAGATACAAGCTTAAGTCAGTCTTACTGTTGGAAGGAACAGTCATGAAAATTGCTCTATTTTCACATCTGGTTCACTAATACTGCAATTACAAAAATTATTGAAAATATATTTCACAGATCCATAGTTGAGTGTGTCTGTTCAGGATTAAACATCAATTTTTTCTGCCCCCAGCATAGATAGTTTGTTACCCTGACAGCTCTTAAATGTCTAGTATGCTCTAAATGGGAAGTGCTGAGATAAATAATTTTTTTAAAAAAGTGATTTTTATCTATGTTAACATTAGGTTTTTTTATCTTACGTACAGCTGGATGCAATCACAGCATCAGTTCCAGAGATTAAACATCCTGACAATACGTATAAGAAAAATGGTCAGATTAATTTCTTTATCAAACCGAGTCGATTCAGAGTAAGGAATGGAAACCATCTGATGTATTTTACAGATCAAAGCTAACTCTCCATTGACACACATGCACTTGAGTAGGCGCGTCTCTGTGACAGCTAAATTATAGGAGTGCTTTACACACACATTATCTTGTCACAACACAAGAACATCCCACTGTGCTAAAATACCTCTTCCAGAAGAAACACGTAATTTACCTATAGTGCTGGGGAAGGTACTGAACAACTTCTTTCTTTTTACATCTTGTTTATTTCCACTGTCTACAGGGATGAGATGAGAGTGAAAGTTTTAAATAGATTTGAAAACTATTTGTTTTATTTTACCTGTTATATTTGTTGCTTTATCCTCTCTTTGCCTCCTGTCTGTTTAATGAAATGTATTGGTAGCTGTGCCAGTGGCTGGAAGGGAAACAGTGATTTCAGCTTAGGGTTCAGTTGCATATTTAAAGGGACTGATGATAGGGATTTTTGCCATTTAGGTGTTAGGGAGGGTGAATATGACAATATTTTTCAAAGCATATTTAAGATAACGGACCTAGATTTGCAGCAAGGTGACAACTGTAACTGGAGCTGATTGTGCCAGGGCATTTTGTTTTGTTTTGTTTTGTTTTCAGCCCATTACACTGAAAAAGGGCAATTGCAGAGTTAGAATTTCTCTCATGGACCGAGCAGTTTCCCTGTCCTGTGGTGCTTAACCCAGGCTTCAGGTCCCAGAAACCAGCCCTCCCTGAAAAAGAAAAAGAAAAAAATGATGAAATAACATTTCTCCTCTACAAATGCACACTCCTATGAGTAAATACACTAAAATAAAAATAAAATTAAAAAAAAAAAACCCCCAAAAAAAAAAAAAAACCATGAGCACAGTTCACCTGCCCCACCTGCCAAGTGGCATGCTTGGGGCCGTGTGTAGAGCTGGGGCAGCTGCTGGGCACCATCTTAGGGGCCTCACCCTCAGGCGCCATCTTAGGGACCTCACCGCCTGCCGTGCACTCAGTGCAGGTGCATGCAAAGCTTTCTCTTTTCATACACCAAATATGAGAATATCTTTTATTTCTCCAAGCTGATGTTTTACAGCATTTCACAACAATTCTGCATTAGAGGGCTGGACTCATCTATGCCACCTTCTCTACACTGCTAGCCTTTCCTGCTCCTGTTCACCTGTCATTAAGCTCACGTCCTGAATCCCTCACATGAAGGTTGGTTGCCATGGAAAGAATTGTGTTTCCATAAATGAATATATTCTATGTAAGAAAAATTTAAGCATAAGTCTGATACTATTTTAATAATAAAGAGAAAAACATGTGAAGGAAAGGAAGTGAATAATGTAAAAAATGCACATATATTTCCTATCCGTGTTTAATCACAATGATTATATTGTACTATTCATCATATTTTGTGCATAGTCCAAAATATTCATTACCCCATCTGAAATAGAGAATTATAATGCTGCACTTTTACTAAGTAATTTGAATTGCCAATTCATTAAATAGAGCTAGGTTGTTATCAACACGTGAAGCTTTTTTTTTTCTTTTTTCCATCTATCAGTATCTTGTGATACAAAAATAGTTTGGCATACGTTTTCCCAACAGGGTTTCTTTAAGTTTCTGTATGAATTAATCATTGCTATTCCATTGTGCTATAAAGGTATTTTCTCTCTGACAAAGCTGGACATGCCTATACTACTGTTCAAAACTGTTATGTAATAGACATTTACACGAATGTGGTAAGAGAATGTGACAATGATTTTGAATTTGTTATGGACTGATGCTTTCAACATTTTCTCATAAGAAACATGATCCTTATCTATCAAATTTTTTGATTGATTGAGGAAAAAGTTGTGTGCTTTATCATATTCAGTTAATTTTATAACTGATCCACATGAATTGTGATAAATTTTAGTTAATCTTCAGAACTTCTGTAAAAAATTCCTTTTTTATTCTTCCATAATTAAACTACCACTTGTTCAATAGGATACATTTCATGATGCTGTGCTCCAAATCTCAATTTATGCCCTTCATAAGTATAATTTACCACATGGCATGTGCTTAGTGGTTATGTGCCTGGAATCCTCCTGTGAAATGGCAATTTTGCTTTCCTTTCTTTTTTATCCCCTTGCTGTCCTCAATCCCTTATTTTCTTTTAGCATTGTTGGATACTACAACAGCATCACAATACTTTTCATGGGACACTGGCAGACAAGATGGAGATTCATGAGGCTGTACCTTCGTTCAGCTTTTCTGTCTGGAAATTTAGAGAGTTAGGAGAGGTGAACACTGAGATTGAGAGAGAGAAATAATGTGTTTATGGTAGAGTACTGTAAATGGCTTTGTTCCAGTACTCATGTAAAACCTTAAATGAATACAAAATAAACCCATGCTGCAATTATCTTGGCCATGATTTGAATACTGAATAAAGATTAAAGAATGTTCACACATTGCTGAGCTGTTAAGTTCAGCATTGCTATTTAAGTAACGTTTCAGTTTACTCCCACGTAAGCTTATAGTCAAAGGTCTCTGCAAAGCATTTGATGGTAGAATTGGGAAATCATGAATGTTCTTATGTGTTTGTATCTTTGTAAGAAGAATACCGGGAAACAAACAAATATTGTGACTGTGTGATCTTTAATTTTAAGCATTTTGTTTGAGTTTGACTCTTACGGATGGAAAGCCATCCTAATGTGCTCAGCACTGTTTCTATACTTCAGCTATTGTTAAATATATATTCCATTGTGGTTTATTTTGGCTATGAGCTTTGAGAAGTGAGAACCATGCGTCAGTAATTAAAGGCGCTATCACAGCTGAAGTTTCAGTTAGTTATCTTTTTTCTACCATGGCATCCCATGAGTCAAAGAAAGCAGTGACGTCAGTAAAAAGGAGATTATTTTTAGAAATGTCTCCAATAAAATGCACAGAAGTTGCAATACATCTTGACTTTCTGTACTATCACAGAGTCTCTTTTTGTCACCGCCGTATTTTAACTATTAGATGCGATTATCCTGTGACAAAAGTGTCCCTTGCTATAATTTTGTGTTAGCGAAGAACTGTCTTGGTTTTGGTGAGTTTGCATAAGGATATTCTTCACAAGACCAAAATCAGTGTTGCCTTGAATAGAGTAGTGAGTGCTACCCAAAAAACCCCTCTAAGTTTGTACCGAAGTTTGCCACTGACACATTGAGTGACCTGTAAAGGAGGTGATATTCCCTTTCCTCATCTTGATTTTCCATCTGTGAAATGAGGATAATAATTCTGATCTACTGAAGAAAAGATGATTGAAGCCACATATGCATTCCTGATTGAAATTTGAACCTCACTCTGCTGTGTAATGCAATATGTATAGTGAATGTTGTTGACATATTTTCTTTAAGATAGTCTGGTCAGTATTAATGCAGGGAGAAGAAGGCTTTGAAGAGAAGACAGTTCCTTCTTTGAAGTGAACAGGCATATAGTGCATGCTGAGAAAAGGACATATTGTTCTATTTTACATGTGGGTTACCCAAGCTCTGCATCTAGGGTTACATAGGAGAATAATACAGAACCAAGGACCTAACTGAACATTCAATGGCTTATCAAGAAAAAAATCTCATCTATCTGGCTTCTGTTTGTACTCATTTGGGTGCATCCTGCGTATCTAGTGATAAGAACTATTTAAAGTCATAGAAAAAAAGAATTGAAACTCCTGGCAAAGACCACACTGGGCTATGCACTTCATAGTTTTTCAGGGCAGGTATACCTTACTGACTAAGCAATGTCTATCTCTAGATATAAATCTTACTTTGTCATATTACACAAAGATGTGATGGTGAGATAGATTACAGGCTGGAGACAATGCTTGCTCTGATGGATTTGTGAACTGTTTGTGAAGCAGCAGAAATTAAGCGCATGATTCTGATCCAGGCCTGCACATAGCAAGATACTTAAATGCAGGTACCATCGGGGAGTGTAAACGGGCCTAATGAAATGCACTGCTTTGAAAAAAATACTTTTCCTACTTGTCACGAACTTTATATCAAAAGTATTTCTAAAAGCCAAGAACAGCCAAAAGAATTAGATTATTCTGAGGGGAACAAGGTATTGATAGATGTGCAGTGCACTCTTTATACAGGACAAAAGTAGAGCATTTAGTTTCAATCCAAGCCTCCTGTGCAACATCTAATTCCTGGTGGCTCAAAACTGCAGTTCGTGATTCTCATGAACTGAAGGAGTTTGAAACTTCCTAGAAAGCTCACAGTGTATCACAGTCTTAGGAAATAAATTATGTAAAGGCTTATGTTGAAGATTTAGTCTCTGTGTTTTAGTGAACATTGTGTTTGAGCTGAGATTATTCTTTAAGGCTTATTTTGAATATTGGAATCATGGATGTACCTTGTGTTTGCACAAACAGAGAGATAAAACTGTTTAGGTGCTATTGAGACATTTTTGGGTTTTAGATTCTGCATAAATCAATTAAGAGAAATTATTGTTGCTTCAACAATAGATACAGTAATTGAATACACTCAATCCATTCACTAGTGCCTAATTTGACTTCTCGTAAGCCACCTTCCATTTATCTTTGTCAAGTAGCTATTATACTAAGCTTTCATAGAGTAAAATTGCATATTGATTTTGTGTGTGTGTGTGTGTGTGGTAAATGTTTGCACTAGAGTGTCATGCTAGAATTTCCAGATACTTAGGTACAAAATAAGTACCTGAGCATTTGTTGATCCGCTTTGGTTGCCACTGCAAATTTCAGTTCATCTAAATTCATTTATGCAATTCTTCTATGGAAATTAACAGTAAATAAGTTGATTTTTAACATATACTAGGTATTCACCTCAATAAACTGTCTTGAATTTCAAGCATGTGCCCAGCAAAGCCATATAATTATCTTTCCGAAGGAAAATTAAATAGACTTACTGCCAAGTCTATCAACACTATCTTTGAAAGCGATAAACAGTCACTTAATGGCAGGTGCCACCAGCCATGTGAGACATGCTTCATATGGATTTTGGTTGCGTTTGCTGTTAGCTTGAGAAAATTCTGTTAATTCTTTGAGCTATTTATAGCCTTTTTGCTGACTTGTTACAGTGTGTTAAACACCTTTAGCAGTCTATATAGTGCTTTACATAACAGAACTTTGTGGCATCTGGGGCTTTGTGTTATATTGTGACACCATGAGCCATCAATACCAATAAGCATATATACATAATACTTTGTTACTGGAAAGCATCCTGAAGGACAATAGTAGAACTACACAACTTGATGAACTTTGGATCTTGAAATAGCAGAACTAAGACAAAGCAGAGAAATAAAAGTAGTAGTATGTCATGTTTATATATAAAGTAGTGAGCCAGAATGAGATAAATGCTTTTGCCTTTGCTGATGGAAATGAACTGGCTTACCTGGAGACACAGAAAAACTTCATAGCATAGCTGGGAAATGACCAAAGATCTCCAGAATCTTCATTCAGTAACTTCACTTTGAAGCAATACTCCTTCTCCAGCCCATGCTTTCTTGAGTTTATTAGTAAGAGATGCAAGGAGAAGTACAAAGAAACCATGCTGACATTTTTAATCTCCTTTTTTTTTTTTTTTTTTTTTTTGCCTCTTTTAGAAATCTAAATCACTTCTAAGTTTGCCAGCTGACTATATGTGAGGAAGACTTTCCTTTTGGCTTGAAAGTATTATATATGTTCATGCTTTTCTCATCACTGGCCTAAGCCATGAAGTGCTGTTGTTCGTCAGTGTAAGCTGAGCATCTGACAATTTAGATGACATGGTAAATGTTTAAAAGAGAAATTTCAGATTCACTTTTTACAGGTGGTGAGTGAATGCAACTAAACCAAATTCATGCCACAAAACCTTTTTAAAAACATCTTTATTTTTTGCTAAGTTCACATTTAGTCCTTCATCCAAGAAAGACCTCTGCACATGTGGCAGCCATACAGCCTCTAATTTCACCTTACAGGCTATGTCAGTAGGGAGGACTCTACAGCGTGAGACACATCCTGTCCTACGCTAAGACCTAATCTCTCCAGACTTCTTCATCTTTGTTGAGGAGCTAGTGCTGCTTTTCATACCAGCCTAGAAAGCCTAGCTTTTTATACGTTGTTTGTTCACGTGCCAGGAGTCACTTTAATCTTAGTTTGTATTTTTATTTATTGGTTATAGTGCTCCTAATCAGCCCTTAGTTGTTTCAGGTATGGACTATGTTATGTATATTATGCTATTCATATTACAAATGCCAACGTCCAGTGAAACAGTTAATAGAGTCTTTGAAAGTACATTCCAGTAGTCCAATTCACCAAGATTAATGCTTCTCAAATACTCCCCAGGGACTTATTTGCTTTCTGCCTGACATGGCAATCTACCTCTCTCTCTCCTAGTATTCTGGCATTTAAAAGCCATCACAAATGTTGGCAGCATCCTCCTTTTCTGTGCCTTCCTAAATTCCTCACTCACCAGCTCGCAAGTGAGTGTACAGGTAACTATGTATAAGAATTTCTGTGAAAACTACATGAAAATACTCCAATATAGAGAGGACAGGAGTGAGTTTGGAAAATTCTAGGAGGTCTAAATCAGTTATTTCTTTGCCCTTTCATACCAAATATTTGAGCCTGAAGTACCCTGTAAGACCTTAGAGTTCACTGAAGGATATGAGAACAAGCAGCTCTTACATTTTAGAAGGTAAACTCTCTCTTCCAACCAGACAGAGCAGAAAACTTCAAGCTTCTCCCAAGTGGAAACTAAAAAAGCAGAGCCAGAAACAAACTCATTTTGTTCATTTTCACATCACTTTTACTTCAGCCCTGGAACAGAACAAGGGTATGTAAAGATGTATGCAACCAAGGGGGAAAAAATGACATTCAGGCATTCACGTTGCAGTCTATTTGAGGGTCATAGAAAATGTTGAGCTGATTCATATTTCTCTGATAGTTAATTAGACTTATTGTGTCACTGTGTCAGAGAAATATAAGTTGGAAAGTGTCTTTATTTGCTTAACTAGTAAAATAACTGTAGTTGTTCTGTTCCTTTTCTTCAGATGTAGAACAGACTCTTCATAAGTGGCTTCTTGGTGTTCTGCCTTGAGTTTGCACTCAATTATTTGCTTCGATTCTATCTTCTGCCTAAGTATGAGTCCCAACAGGACAGACTGATATTCTCTTTCAGAGATTTTGCTTGTTATTTCTTCTTGCACGGAGAGGAATAAAAATAATCTTTGTCAAAGAGTACTAGTGGCTAGCCTTCTGGAAAATAAACAAGATAGGAAAATTATTCCTACCTTGGAATATTTAAATTCTTATGAAAAAGTTTATGGGCTAACATTCATGTTAAGCATAAAAAGCTCAAACTGTAAATCACAACAGTGTTTTTAATATTTTTTCATTAATGACACACAGAAAAACAGGAATATCTTCAAGTGATATCTTGACTATGTTTATGTATGAGACTCTCCTGTATTAAACACCAGCCTGGAATAGCGTTAACATAATAGGAATAAGCATATACAGCTGTGTTTTGAATTAAAGACCAGTGTATGCATTACTTTTATTGTTTGTCAAAAAGTTTATTTGAGAACAATTAAAATATTAAAGCTAGAACAATGGTTAAAAAAGTGATCAATAACAGTCCTTATTTACATACGGACATGTTCATGTTTGAATTATTTTCCAATGAAAATCTATCTAAAAAATTTTTTTTTACTTTCTATAGATGAAGTCTATCCTTAATTTATTTTTAATGCAATAATAAAACCCACAGATTTCAAGAAGTGTTTTTAGTTTAGTGCTTTGGCATTTGTTGTCATATTTTTTAAGAACATGTTTCAAGAGCAAGGTGTATTATTTTCTAGTTGTTTTTTTTTTTTTTAATGAAAGCCTAAAAGTTACCAATAAAACAAAACTTCTTTCAAATTTTCAGTTGTTAAGGCTGTCTCAAGTTTTATAGATTTACATAGGCTGCTCTGAAAGTAATGCCTCCCATTTATTTCTGCGGAAACTACAATAAATACAGAGAGCAATAACATTATTTGGTAGTGCAAATGCTCAGCTACAAATAAGATTTTTCAACATAGCCACCACCATTAGGTGTGCATTTTTGCCAGAGGTGAACAAGAGCCTGCATGCTGCACTCATAAAAATCTGCATGGCTGTCCAGAATGTGGCTTGTCTTTCATGTCATTGTTGCCACTGCTTAAACACATCACCCACTGCTTCACTGTGCTCACATCCACTGTTTGGTCTCCATAGATGTTCAGCAAGCATTGATGAATATCAGCGGATCTCACTTTTTCCTCATGGAGGAACTCAGTGGCACATCTTTGCTTCATCTGCACTACCATGTCAGACACCATTTGTCAGACTGCCCCTCTGCTGCCATCTGTCACACAGCAAGAAAATGTAATGGGATATTGGTTGGGAAGGTCCGACCTCTACTGCTATACCACCAACAACTGCCTCTGATATTGTGAGCCAACATAATAAAGTAGGATGCATTACTATACACCCTCATATGTATTTTTTATTTTACGTTTAATTGTTTGATGCAGTTATATGTTTTATATTTAAATCATTTCACTAAAGATTGAAAATTTAATTCTCACAATAAACCTAAATACATAAAGTGTGATACTTTTATTTAAGTACTAGTATTGATAATGGTGGCTAGACTACAAATGTGTTTAGTGATTGTAAATGCATTCAGTTTGTGAAATTGAAAGAGAAGTTCATTGTTCAAAAAGTTGTGATTTCCTACATCATAATGGCAAGTCTTGTTTAAGATGTCCCAGGTGGAATGCCCACTATCAGTAATACTTTTTATTGACACTGTACATGTCTCTTGAGCATGAAAGGTAAGGGCTTCATGTGCTTATTTTTTCATTAGCACTGTATTTTAAATGCAATTGACAATTATTTGGCAATTTTGACCTTTATAAACATCAGATTGTGTTGCACCATGCAAAACAATCAAGAATCAGTACTCTGCAGTGCCATTTTATACTGCCTCTATGCTTGTTGTATTTCTGTTGGTCAAGCTTTGAGCCCTCTGTTAGATTTTGAAAACATTTCAGAGTAAACTTGGTCTTTGTAGAAATTGCATTTGTTAAGGTCATGAGGTAAAACATATCCAAAAGAATGTTTTAACTGTTCTTACATAGCTCTTCTGGCTACTGAAAGGGTTTTGAATCATGTATTTGAATGGCATTTCTGTATTACACCTGTGGCACAAATTCTTAGTCTCGAGTCAGCAGTTACCTAAATTCAACAAGTCTTTTTCCTTTCACAAGGCACATTTAAATCTAGATGTGCTGAGTATTAGGGAGTAGTGAGACTGTCTGTATAGTTAGATTTGAATTGGGAACTCTGAGAGGTCATAAGTAGCTATGGCAGCAGTTGCTTTAAGCAGCTGCATCCCAGGAAAATTGGGAATATCATGGCAGCCTCAGAGGATGGATTAAACTGGTTCTTCTCTTCTGTGTAACTGTAGGAAAAGGTCTGGTGAGCTAACACAAATGCGTTCATTAAAAAATCAGGATTTTTGCAAGATCATGCCTTGTAGTGAATGTCTCACACACAAACTTTAAAATTCAGGTTACAAAGTAGACTAGTGCAGTATTGTGCCTTTCCTTAGAAAAGGCTTCCTCTTTTGCCAGCTCATGTTGTGGTTTGCTGGAGTCATTAAATGCTCATTAATAATGAAACCATGCATTGCAAATGTTTTCCTTGCTTTAACTAGGATCCAAGCCTCTGGACAATGAAAATATAGAGATAATGCTTTCTCTGTAATGTTGCTACAATGGAAATATTTGTTTCAGGCATTATGAAGTGATTTAACTGACTTTAATATGTAGAAGTAAGCTCTGTTTTCAAGTGATCTATTATTAATCAAATATTCCTTAACAATCAAATATTCCTTAACAAACTAACATTGGTGCTTTCCCACGATAAAGTAGCTTTCTCATCAGAAATAATGTTACAGATTGGCTCTAATCAAATATTCTCGAAGTCTTATGTTCTTCTTGCTTCATGCAACTGAACACAGATGTGAACTGTAGGAAGGTGGCCAGTTTTTCTATAAATTTGGCAGGCAGCTTATGGAAAGCCTTACAGTAGCTGGCAATTTTGGGGACTGTGAAAAGGTCAGCCATGCTTTTATTACATAAATGTGTACAGCTTTGTCCTTAACAAGATCTTCTTTCTTTTTCTCTCCTCAACTACTGTTTTAATTTGGAGTGTAGAGAGAATGGAGACTTTTATTTAATTCTTCTTTTTTTTTTTTTTTTAATGCATGCATCACTTCTAATAAGTTACAAATAATATTTCACGTTGTAAAAAAGCAAATGCAAATCTAATTTTCTGCAGTTTACCGAGAAGACACGAACAGAAATGTAAATTACCACAAAACATTGAGAAATATGCTGTGGGGTTTAATGGCATTCATATCACAATAAAACCATGTAACATGTATAGATTTGCAATGTAACAAAATGTTCAGTGTAAATTAGATGCACACAAAAAACATCTGCATGGAGTTACGTATCTGCACATCTTCAAATTTGTTTTTTAATTCACTAATGGTAGTAGTACAGATTTGAAGGTGTTACATTTTACTTCAGGGAAGATTTGGTGATGAAAAGGATTGTGGGTAAGCTTGCCAAAAGCTGCATGTAGAAAGGAGTGGTCTTTTAGAATCAATAAACAGCACTTAGTTTAAACCACTAATGATCTACATACGTTTCAGGAAAGTTTGTTATATTTTAGCAAGATGTTGGAACAACTTATGGCTAAGCCTGTGTGCACTGTAGACCACAGTCTTGTTATTTTCTCTGCTTTTCAAAGTAAAGCATAAACCAATATATAAATGTTCAAATAAGATTGAATAGATCTGCACAGAAAATAATTCTTTTTCTGTAATATTTTTTTTTCTGTATAAATGATCTCTGTTGAAAATTCCTATAATAGTTGAAAGGCCCTCAAAAAAGGAATAGTTTCAGGCAAATATCTAAAATATAATGATCTAAAAGATGCATATTCTGGACATATGCAATTGGTTAAATTGCATGAGGAACTATTGCTAGTAAAACATAAGAAAAGCTTGAGATACCAGATAAAATTTTCAAGGTTTTTATCTCAAGCCCTCCATTAATTACATTCTTTCACCATAAAACGTCATCGCCAACAAAAAAAGACTACCGTAAATAAAACAACAACAAAAAACAAGCAATAAAAAACCCAACACCCAAACCTTCCCTACTTAATTCTGTGCTTGAATCACTTTCTTAATATTTCATGGCTCTAATGTCCAGGCTTAATCATCCTCAACTCCAATATGTGCATGAATTTTTGTGTGGATAAGTGTGGATGAATAAAAAAAAAAAGGCCAACTACTTAAAAGAGGTAAGCAATATAAAGCAGGAGGGATTGTTTGTTTGTCAAGACAAGTAGGGCTGTAATTAAATGAAAATGGAAAAAAAAAAAGAGAAGAGTGCCAGACAAAAATAACATCTCTGAAATTTTGACCTATGGATTTTGGAGAATGTGGGAACTTAAAATGTCATATAGTTCAGGACATTTAGAATGATACAGTCCTAAATATTAGTAAGAGGTCTTCAGGAAACAGTTCAGCCATTGCAGAACACACACTTTGAAGTAAGTAATATATTATGTATTCCCAGGATATTTGTTTCATAATTCCCTGTCACGTCTCTTCTTTGGGCTGCACATGTGTAGGTTTTCATGGTCTGCAGACGCAGCAACTGATGATTTCTGACTGCAGACCAATCTCAGTTTTTTTTCTTCACACTGCTGTTTTGATGATTTTTTTTTTCAGTTTTAAGGGTAACAGGCTCAAGATTTGAAGGCTAAGCCTTCAAAGAACTCTGTTACTACTACTGCTTGATCTGAATTTTCTTCTAGGAACATTAGCCTTTGTATATTGTTATGTATAGAGCTAAGATAAATTTCACAGCAATTATTCATAATGATAGAGGTCTGCTATCTCATGAATGGTACCACTGAAACTATGGAGTTACTCACAGAAGAGTAGCAGCCATAAACTGTAAATCTTTTCCTATCAAAAACTATAGTTAATAAGTAGCATTTTGTTTTGTTGAACAAAGTCTGGAACAATCCTCGTTTTGTTGAAAAATGCTTAATTAAGACCAATTTGAATTTAAACTCACCTCTGTATCTTGCTTGTTAAAATATATCTGATGAGCTTTCTCACTTCTATACCAAATGAATTTAAGGCAAATTGTCTTGTGAGCCTCCGCACGTTGCTGTTATGCATAACAGAACAATATGAGCTCCCTCTTGTGGTTTGAAGTCACTTCTCATTCACAAAACTGAAAAAGTATTAAGTGGCTAAAATATTGCAAAAGATTTTCCTGTAATTGTTGGACTCTGTTAAAGAATAATTTTCTGATGTCCCTCAGTATTAAGAAGAGATGAGATTTAGAAGTGTGCAGAAAAAGGGAGAGGACTGAGGGTCATTCTCACAATAAAGCAAAAGCTTATTGAATTACATCATGTTTCAAATCCTGCATAACCAAGCCAGATATGTAAGTGGAGATCCCTCAGTCTAATGGAACGTGCTTCTTGGCCATTAACAACAAGGTAAGAAGCATGTTTTCATTAAGATGGACGGACACTGCAAAATAAGCTACTTATTTTAAGCACATAGTAAAGACTGAAAATTCTTAGAAAACTGTAAAGAAAATCAGTCTTCCCGCATAGAAATAATAGTTATGAAGTATCAACTTAATCGGTAGAACTATGTTACAGGTTTACTACCCAGAGACTGCTTATGGTTTTCACTTAGTTACCAAATTTACTTCTGCTCTTATTAATGAAACAAATAGAAAGCAAGTACAGTAACTCTGAAACTGTGGTTTATTTAGCCTGTACTTGATGTTCTTTCTTGTGCACGTTAATTTCATGTGGTTCATGCCCTATGCTTACAAAACACTACAAAACTAGAAACTCCAAACTTACTGGAATGAAAATATCATGGGAAGTCAGGGACTCATGTTCTGTGTCAAATAGATACTTTAGTTTCTAATCTGTGATTTTTATTTTGAAATGGCTAAGTTGTTTATTTTTAGAAAAATGTTTGTCATCAGGGGGACCAATTATAAGTGAGATTCTGTTTGGCAATGATTATAGATGTAATTGTTGTTATAGTGATGTCATAACTGATTTATTTTGGACAGTCTTTTTAACAATTTTACATCACAATGAGAAGTGCCATCCATCAACTTTTGCATGATTTATTAGGCTGTTGTAAAGTATCCACCATACTCTCCTCAAGGAGTTAAGAGATCATAATTTTGCATGCTAGCTTTAGTTTATGAGGCAGTGCTCCGTGGGAAATCAGGTCAGAAGGTAAATTTGGAGCATACACATTTTCCTGAAAGGAGGTGACAGTACACTTCTGCACCATTGAATGAGAAGATGGATTGGGTTCATTCATTAATCTTTTATCAAATGTCATTTATTTGGTAGAAGATGAAAATTGCACGAGAACTGGAGAGCTTAGAAAGTACTGAAAATAATGTGAGTCGGGGAAGGGATTTGGAAGACTTTGTCTAGAAAATTTAATTTATGCTCTTTTATATTTCACTTGAAAACATGACTGTATGATAACAGTTCTAGAATAGATTCTCTTGCATATGAACATGCATTTGATTATACTTAGGAACAATTCAAGCCATACTTTAAAAAATTACCTGCTGGATTTTTTTCTGGTGGAAGACTTTTAACAGCATTGTCTCTTCATGGACAGTAAATGAGCAGTAGGAAATATTTATATTAAAAAAGAAGAAAACTTTGAAGTGTCTATTCATAGAGACAAACGTGTTATCATCATCTGAGAGTTAACCTCAAACATGCAAAAGATGAGGACAAATGAACAGCTTTGTTTTCTGGAGTGCAAATAGCTGGCCAAGCCATGGAAGAAAATGTTTTCACCATTTATTCAATTGTTCTATTCTTTGAGATGCTAAAACATTCTGTCAGTCACCTTTGATCCCGTTTTTTTAGTTTCCAAATGTTCTGTAGCCTTCCTGCAGGAGAACAGCTTTAAGAAACAGTGATTTCCTTTAAAAAATAGTTTATTTTAAGAAGCATCATCCAAACTGTATGTTATTGTAAAATTTAGAGGAAAATGGGATGATAAAAGTTTTGAGATCCATTGGCAAACATATTCATTCTTATGACTTTTTAATTAGAAAATGATAACAAGGCTTTCATAGATAAGCAGTTCTGATATTCTACAATCACCCTATTAATTCACACTTTTTTCTTGCTTTCTCATTTATTTTTCTTTCTTTCTTGCACTGTTCAGTTCATTTGGTTGTTTTTGTCTTCCTTTTCCTTGATTTTTCTTCCTTAACTACCACACCATATGAAACCAGAGAAAACCTCACTAGCTCATAGTGTTGCTTAGCAATGTCATGCATCTCTTGTTGTCTGTTGTGAAGCCATGGTATCCTGGTCTTTCAACAAAGATTGCTACATCACTGCTTTGCCATAGATGCAATTTTTTTCCCTCAGATTACTGATAAGAGATGATGTGTCTGGACAGCATACATAAGAGATTACCTTCTAACCACTGTAATATAATTAGACCAAGCCACACCAAAGCTCACCAAGATTTTATGTTTGAAAGGTCAACAGCTTTTATTCCATATTTCAAAGATAAGCACCTTTCATTGTGCTTAATATGTAGAGTGCTGTGCCCGAAAGAAAAGGAACTTCAAAAGATTTCTCCTCCTATTATGTCATTCAAAATAGACATTTGATACTGTAATACATCCATTTTAACTTCTGTGATTCATGGAGCTGGAGATAAAAATAGGTCAGCTATGCCCCTACTGGTACAGGATTATTCCCTAAAATATATATTTTTAAGTCCAGAGTAGATTTAACTATCTCAAGTGAGGATTTATATTTATTAAACTGGAGGGCTGTTCTTTGGTGGTCTAATACGTTATCATTTATTATTTGTATTATGGCAGCAATTGGAGAGCTCAACTGAAATCAGAATCCCACTGTGCAAGGTACTCTGTGAACACATAGCAAGAAGCAATTTTTTCCCTGAGGGGTTTACAGTTTAAATAGATGAAATGAAGAATGAGAAAGTGGCTGTATCAATATCCCTGTTTTAGTAAAGCACAGTTTAAGCAATGAGAGATGAGCCACTCCTGGGCTTGCTGGTAAAATGTAGACCTGATAAGCGAGTGCAAAACTGCTCTGTTCTAGCCTTGTGTATTACCTAGAAACATTTTTGAACTGATTGAAGTCAGCTCTCCCTGAAAGATGAGTATTAGATTTTCTTTCTCTAATCTGTTGCCTCTTTTGGGATTTATAAATTTCACCAGATTACTCTGAATTATGCAATTCCTGGTAATACATAGACCTAATCATTAACAATACCAGTCAAACATCTGAAGGGACTGAACAGGTAACATACATTTTAGATTTCTCTGCATTGCCCACCAAACTATGAGTTTTTTCATGTCATTTTTTCTCTTTATCCACCAGCTCCTTTCTTAGTCTTTTCTGAGTTTGTTATACATTTCTTTAGCTTTCTAATTCCAAATTCACAGAATTGAAAGCAGTGTCAGAGAACAATTTTGCCAAAGTTCTACAAAATAGCCAACTTGGCTTTAGTTTTTCCACATAATAATTACCTAGCATATTCTATAACTGAAAATATTTCTCTTCACTAACATTTCTTATAGAGATCAGTAAGGCATATCTAATCTAAAATAATGCAGCATGGTTTCAGACAGCTTAAAGTTATAAAGCTAGCATGTCAAGTTTGCAGACTTTTAAAAACAAACGTATTTCCTCTGACTTTTTTTTGGATAACATAGTCAAAAACATCTATTCAGCACTGCAGATGAGTCTTGTTTTGCTGATGCATTTTGTTTGTTAGGCTTTTCTACCAGGATGCTGATGAGTTCTGGGACATAGTGATCTGTATCGTCACTCATCTGACTCTGGATTTGACAAACATAAAAAGTTCCTCATTAAACATGTTTGAAAATATAATTTCAGTGACAAAAAGGCAGCGTTAGGCATATTCTCTCTGTAGTAACTGATGGAGAAGTAAGGTTTCGCCAACATCATGCTCCTTATTGGGAAAAGCAGGGTAAGAATGGAATTGCAAATACCTGCTGAGAACCCAGCTTGTATGCTGAATGTCATCAAACCTGAACTTGGGAAAAATTTGAGGGATGTCCATTCAGACTTGGCTCTTTTATTGTCATTTCACACTGTGCTTGATCCCTTCAGTTGACCAGAGTGAAGTTGCTGAATGTGCTTTTCCTCAGGGAGAGATGGCTTGCCATTTACAGACCTAATATGGCAGCAGCTGTAGGGGGCAATTCCTGTTACTGTGGTTAGTGGTCACAGAATTAACCATTTCAGAGGTTAATTCTGATTATAATTAAGTTCTTTCAAGCGGAGAGGACAGAAAAACATTTCACTGGTGATTGTTCTTTTTACTTGGACAAATGCCATCAATCAAATAATTTTTCCTCCTCCTAAACAATATATTTTTTTTAATTCTGTATCAAAAAGGCTTAAAGTATACTACCCAAAAGTTTTAATCTTCCAGTCATCTACACTTTCTCTTCCCTTTCTTTCAAAGGATTTTGTAAACCTTTTCTTCACAGTTCCTAAGCTTTCAGAATAGAGCAAAGGAGTTAGCATTATTAGATCTGATATACAAATTACAGTTGTCATATTTTGCTTCTTTTCAGTTTTACAAAATCTCAATAGACCAAATGAATTGCTAGTAAATACAGTTTTCTGCATATAAAAAATACAGAAAGTAATTGTAATTATTTTGAAAGAAAATCAAAAGATTTCTTTAGTATACATCCAAGAGCAACCTTTAACATCCAAATTTTGGAATACAAGCTTTCGATTTCTTAGTAGCTTTAGCAGTAACAAAAGAAACTAACAGGACATGGAACAGAACATCTTTTTTGATGTATTCCTGACTGTATTACACGCACTTATATGCACTATCCTTTTTTCCTCATTGACTGCTGAAAATACTTCCAGTATCCTCTCCCACAGTGTGTTCTTTTGGAGGTGGCAATGCTGTGAAAGGGAATCTATTCATGTCTTTTTTTTTTTTTTTAAATCTCTTCTCTATTTGGAATAATACATCTACTCTCTCTCACCCAACCAACAATATATTTTCTGATTTAACATTGAGACAACAGGAGAGAAAATGGCAGCAAATTTCAATATGTTAGCAGCAGAAAGAATGCTAACAGCTCACTATTTGGGGGAAAAATAGAAGCTAGTGTCTTCAGGCTCAGACATCTGTTTCATACAATTTGCCAAGAAATGCCGTAGCTGTGAGCTCTAGTAAAATTAATATAATATAGCTAGTATTGGAAAGAAGTGATTGTTTTAAAAGATTACAGAAAATAAATATTGTATATATATCTTGTGTTCTCATGATTCTCTTCCACGATTTCCGTTACTAATTTATTTAATCATTTGTTTGATTTGCTCAGTACTGATGATGTTATCACAATGCTATCTGCACATCCTCTTCTTCTGTAACAAGCTACTGAAAGGCAGTTGGTCAGACACACTTACCAGCAGCTAATGCAAACTTGTTGCTCTACAGCATACCTGTTTTTTGTTCTATCAGCTTTGTCTAAAACCATAACCCCTCCAGCCAGCGGTGCAGAAAGGAACTGTTGTTCTTGAAGTGCCTTGTTTTCCTGCTCTTCTCCTTCTTGGAGTACCTCACACAAAAAAAAAGAAGAATGCTGTAGTTTAGATATGCATTGTGGAGTCTATCAGGACTTATTCTTGCTATGTTATTTCCCGTGTCTTCCTCTTCCACCCCTCACGTGTGGGTGTATAATCTGGTTACTTCAGTCAGTCCATATTTTGCCCCCCTTAATCCTGTTTTCTGGGTTAGTCAGATTTTAAGGGTTAGTTAGGAATGTAATGCAGTGACTGACTTCAATTCTTTCTGTTTTCCTGAGCACATTGCTGGTACATAAAAATCATAATGACAAAATCAAATTCAATCTTCACTGAGGCCCTGAAAATTTGAAGAGCCTATATTTATTTCAAATATGATTTTAAAAATTTTTATTTCTTTTAATCTTATATTTTATAGTCTATCTCTTTTAATTTTAATGTGAAAAAACTATGAAATCACAACAGTTATTTTCAACAGGCAGCAGATACCGCAGCAACAGCAAGTCCTAGCAGATAGTCTCATTGGACAGGTTTTTTTGCTTGCATCATCGCTTATTAATTCTTATTTTTCGAATATAGCTACATTATATTAATGCTTTATCTCCCATACAACATAGGAAACTGCAAATATTGTAACTCTTGGGTTAAATTCAGATCAAATTGAGATGTATCTTTTTTTTATGGGGTTTCAAAACGTGTATGATCTGTCATACCTCTGTTAGAGGTTATATCACGTAAAAATACTTAAAGACTTATTTTTATTCTGTAAAAACTATATCATGAGTTTGAAGTTGATCATGCAGGTTGATAGTAGTCTCCTTCCTTGGTACACATACTTAAGATTACAGCTTTGCGTTACCACTGAGCTAACATAAAATTGTGTTATTGTCAAAGCAGTGAGTGGGTTCACCTTTCCACCTGAGCTGTCTATCACATGTTGGACACCTGAACAGATGGGCTAATAGTAACCAAACTAAAGAGAAAGTTATTTAGGTTGCTTTTCTTAATTCTTAGAAAAACAAGCATTATCTTTCCAAATATGATTTCAGGTCTGTATGTGTATCCATGACTTTTACCACGAATAGTGATGATGTGTGAAAAATGCTGGAAAAATAAACCATAGGGCATGTTAGCTATATTAGCAGGTTTGAAAGAAAAAAATTAAAATAAGGAGAAAGTGTGTATTGTTTTTCTGTAAAGAGCTGAAAGCTGTATTTTTGTATTTTATGTATAGCAGTTCCAGTGGAAATATCAGCCTTGATGTCTTAATGGTTGGGCTATAAATCATAAGATAGAATTTTCCATTCTCGCTAATATAATTAAGTTGCTTTTGAACATCTTATTGCATGAGGACATGCAATGAGTGGGATTCATCAAGAGTCTTTGCAATTAACTCACACAAAGCAATTCTTTCTTTTTTGGCCCATTGTCAGGCCTGAGCATAGTGTCAGCCATCTGATTAACACAAAAAATCATAGGCTTGCTGAATCATTTGATATTTCTTGGAAAATAAAGAAGACTATAATGTAGAACATGAATAATTCATATACAGGACTATCCAAAGTCATTTTCAGATGATGTGATTTCTCCCTCTTTTCAGAACTGAACTTTTCTTTTAAAAAGCTGATGTGATAAAAGTGCATTTCTGTAGTGCAGAGACGTCTTCCTTTTCAAATGTTTATCTTATAAAGTAGAAGTGTCACAAATGTTGAAAATAGGCAGAAGAGAGACAAAAATAAATTGGAGTTTCTTTACCACAGAGAACTGTATGGTGTGAAAATAAACTGACTTGTTATTTCAGGAGATTTAGTCATGACAGAAAAAAAACCTATACTTTCATTGGAGAGTACAGCTAATTTTTAAGAGCATCACCCTGTCACAAAATGTAAACTGAGAACTTGGCAAAGTATTTCCTTTCGTGGAGTGCTTGGGAGGAGATGGAAAATAGAATCCTCCCTAGTCTGCTTCATTGCCACGGCTCCGTTAAATGGGCTGTGCTGGGGTGCTAAGAAATACAGTCTGGAAAATTTTGCTCTGGTGGTTTAACATGTTGTAGTCTCCAGGGTGTTTTCTGCTGACTATCTCATCTCTGGGTTACTGTTTCCATTTCAGTGTTAGCAGACAAAAAGGCTGAAGCAGATTAAGTCTGTTACTGTCCCTACACTTCCTGTTTTCTAGGCCATCCCAGATTTTGGGGTCTATAAAGCCTTATTCCAACCCTTTTTTACAGTTATCATGAGGCGCTTATGCAAAATAGAGGCTTGAGCCTCCTGAACCCTGGCAACCAAAGAGGTTATCTTTGGTAATAATACCAAGTCTGATGAAATAGGTTTTTATGATAAATTAGCTGAGCAGTCTGGGAACACCAGTGAGTGATGGAGTGAAACTGTTACTTCTCTTCTGTTTGAGGGCTGTATGCAGAAAAAGTACCATCTCAAATCCTGTTGAAGATTACTGATGGAAAAAAAAGAATAAGTAAAATAGGGAGAAAGTGATTTTGGACAGCTACCCTCGAAGTTTTCAGGAAGATGGTATCTAAACGTCCCATGAGTGGGTTGCACTCATGCACCTGTGACATGTTTCTTGTATGTGTTGAACTGGTTTTGAAACTTGTGTTCTTTGAAACGTAGGATTTGAGTGTTTTGTTTTTGTCGTCCTGTATGAAATAATTATTTCATATTGATGCTTTCTCTGCACACAAATGTTATGCCACTTTGCAGTATTAATTCAAATTGTACTCATTCCGTTCTCGTACTATTGTTGTGGTTATTTAGTATAAACATATATTTTGTAATGCCACTTTGCAGTATTAATTTAAACTGTACTCATTCCGTTCTCGTACTATTGTTGTGGTTATTTAGTATAAACATATATTTTGTAGGATAGATTATTCCCACCTGGAAGAGGGAAAAAACACTGTGATTGATCTAGGGGACCATTAACACGTACAACAGTGTGTGCACGGGGGCTTGCCTATGTCGTGCCTCTTTCATTTAGGGATGTAATGCTTTAATCTAACAGTCACATTAAAAATGGTGACTAACTCATGGAATCCAGTTTAAAGAAATCATCAGCGGTATAACACTGAAATTGAGTGTTAATAGTGACTTGGAAGGGGCTTGAGTCAAACGCATTGCAACTGGTAGTGCCTGCAGCGCTTCCTGCTAAAGTGATGGTACAAAAAGCATGTGAGAAGGCAGCACAGCACACTGTCAAAGTAAGTGGAAACAGGTGTGTAATGTTTAGGTTGACTTGCGGTTCATTTGTTTCTGAGAGTAATAGAAGGTTTCTCTCTCATAACTTTTCTGAAAGTGGATTCTTGTATAAAACTTGGGAGTTTTATATCAATGTATGTATTTCATCTTGCATTATTAGTCAGAAGCCTCTGGAAAGAGTCAGAAACCATAAAACATCTTTTGCTGTAATCAAGGGAATTTTTAACCCTTTGGGGAAAACAGCACATAACAAAAAGGCAAGTCCTGATTTCAGGGAAAAAAAAAACAAAACAAAAACAAGAGAGCAGAAGGTATTCAAGTTTTTTATTTTGTTGTCTTTTTTCTTTTCCTTTTTCTTTTTTTTCCTTTTTTNATTGAACTTATTGATAAAAAGCTCAAAGGCTGCTTGGCAGTGACCTCAGTCCTTTTCATATGACCAGGGAATGCAGACGGGAAGCTAAAGCTTGCGTTTAGTCAGTGATCTGTGAATAACCCGCAGTCCCTTAATGACGTGAGAGGAGCCTCCAAGGGGAGGCAGTGAGTCAGAGAGAAGGAGGCACAGAGATTGCTTCAACAACCATTAGCACGTCACTGGTAGTCCCAGCGCCACCTTTCACATCCCTGGCATTTGTCTCAATGCACTCCACTGAAGGCTGGTACTATGTTTTATTTAAGGCTTTCTTACTGCCTTCTGGAGATGTGTGTGTTACTGTAGCCTGAGTGATTGGTTATCTGTTATGTTTACAACACTCTGAGATCCTGCAAAAGAGGGGAATCTGTGGAATTCTACCACGGCTGAATACCCCAGGAATGAATTTGCATTGTATATCAGACACAAAGAACTCAAGTGATATCCACATAATATGCAAATGAAAGCGAGTCATTTAGGAAACATTTAAGTTGCCACGCTGCAGAACAAAAAGTTACCTTGATGTAATATGACCCAGCTATTCTTCTGCCTGTTTGTTGTCATCTGGAAGGAATCTTGTGATAATATGTGTGTATATACTGATGAGAAATCTAATCTTTTATGCTTTGCATTCATCTAAAGAGCTGCCTAGATGCTGGACAAAGGAAAGATCAAGCCAAATGCTTTTCAGAGAAATGAAAACACTGTAGGCATAATGCTTTTTTGTTTTTCAGAAGAAATATATTAATTGGCACTTGCAGCTAAAAAGTGACAACAGCAAGAAAGGTTGCCCCAATCTGAGAAGAGGTAGGGTGGCTGTTTCTAGAGGTGAAGTTTATGATGTGGTTTCATGGCTTTTTAAGGTCAATTAGAGCTGCAGTTCCCACAGTCCTTTCCTCTGCCAGACCCTCTACCCCTCACTGGTCCTTCTGGCTATGTCTGACTTGATTCAGCCTCCCATGTCATCACCCTTTCACTACTGAAGCTTCTTAACTACCATGTTTCTTCTTTTGTTAAATACCAAGTTAGTAATCAAAGTGATAACATGGGTACTATTCATCTGAATCTTAAAATAATGAGCTATTTTCACTTTGCTTTTACAAACACTTTCAGAAGTCCACCTGCAATCTTCTGTTTTCTTTTGCAAAAGAAAATGAATGAACACCCACAGTGTTTCAGCCAAATATTTTGGTTGTGGCTGCTTTTAATCTTATGTGACTCTTCTGCTGTAGTATCTCCAAGGAGATGTTTGTTGTCCTTAGCTAAGTTTTTCTTGGACTGTGGCTATTATAATCCTTGACAGGTGATGATTCTCATCATTCGCTGGTCTTCTAGTATTTGGGAATTGCTGGGCTGCATGAAAAGACAACATCTGAGCTGGGAAGTATAAGGCACTGTAGTAGCATTAGCAAATAAAATATTCACATGTATCCAGCAAAATCTGAGTTTTTAGTAGGAAGATGTTCCATTTTCCAGTCACTCTACTTTTTCCAAAGAAGATAAATGTAACTATGATACTTTCTCTAAGAGAAACAACCAAGCATTTCCTCCCCAAAGGGAGTGAACACCAGAATTTATGCAAATAAAAGCCGCACAGTTTTGGAAAAAGCATGGAAGTCTTCATAAGAAATAACATTAAGCATATCTGTTCTTTCCCTAAGAGACTATTCTGACAGTTGGATACCAACATACGTGTTTCATTTCTATAATTTCAATATTCACAGTATTAGCTGAGGATGATATAGGAATGATTACAGCAGCTATTGCTACCCAAGGATTCTTCTGTGCTGAACAATGGAATAGCTCTAGTGATAACTGGTGGTACAAAACTAGGAAAAGTATCTTGCATGTTATATTAAGGAGGAACCTTTTCCTCTAAGTTTTTATCACTCTTGCATGACACACATTTTTCCTCTTATAGTTGAAAGAGATTCTAAAAATCTTTTTTTCTTCTTTTTATCATGAGTCAAAATTGCTAATTTAATGTGTATGAAGAACTTGGATTATCCAGCGTGTGCTATACATAGCTACTGAATATTTGCCACATGTCAGAACTTTGCAAATGTTGTTTGTGGAATTATTTATATTGACTACATTAGAAACATGGGTGATTAGCAATGATTACCAGAGTAGTTAGCAAAGACTTACAGATGGAACTCCTACTGTCCTATATGGACAGAATGTCTTGATATGTATATGCTTAGCATGGCATTCAGCGAGTCCTTTAAAGGGGACAACAAAGGATGGCAGTCGAGAAAAGCAAAAGTGGGCATAGAGTGGAGTTCAGAATAGCAGGTATAAATATGGCCTGATGAAGAAATGAGACAGCCAGTTGGTACGCCTAGGCTTCCATTAACTTTCAATGACTTATTTCCAAGTGTGTGTATGGCACTTTTGTTTTTTTTACAAAGTGAAGTGATGATTAGAGTCTTCTCCCTGAGCTGAGGGGAATTCATTAGTTAATGTTAACATTTGGCTGTTGAAAAACCTCAGCGATTATGCGTGTTCTTAAAGTAGTTCTGGTACACTGAATTCTACAATATTCTGTAATAGCTTTAGGGAAAGGGCTACTATAAAGTGCAATCAGCATTTCTGATCATATGCTGAGATTGTGTGTAGAAGTGTTCTGGGATGTATGAGAAATTGAAGATGCCAAGAGAAAGTGCAAAATGTTGCAACAGAAAATAGCCTGTTTTACACTGTGGCAAGTCCTTCTGTAACAGTAGCTTCCTTGGTTTTGTCTTCAGCTATGATTTTTAAAATCTACCTTTTCTGCCTTTTGTTATGACAGCCATTGAAATATGGAAAGCTACTCATTTAAATTAGAGCAAACCCTTTGCCTAAAACGGAGCGAATGTCTTTGCCTAAAAATGAACAAAGTGTCATAGAATAGAATCATAAAATCACCAAGGTTGGAAAAGACCTCCATTATTATCCAGTCCAGCCATCCACTGATCACCAATATTTCCCACTCAACCACGTCCCTCAGTACAACATCTAAATGTTTCTTGAACACTTCCAGGGATAGTGACTCCACCACCTCCCTGGGCAGCCCGTTCCAGCGCCTGACCACTCTCTAGGTGTCATTATTTACTATTTTACATTGCAATGCTTCCTTTGTTCTGAGAAACTACTTCTAATTTTTAAGAGAGGTCTCGATCCTTTGGTACAGAAATGCATTTCAAACAAATGTCCATGTTAACTAAATCCTGCTTCTAGCCTACTGAGAATAATGCAACTGAATATCAATTGCACTTAATTAATTAGTTTAACTTTACTGCAGTTTACAAATAATCCCCATGAGTTTTGTTGCTGCCTACTTGCTTGTCTGTACTTATTATTATGCTCACTGAAAAGCATAAACATAATTAAAATGCTTTCCTAGACTTTTTGCCTCCTACGTAGGAATGTGTACTTTGTTTTCATGCCACTTTGTAAGACAATCTGTATTAAGACTCAGGATCAGATCTTCAGGGAAAAAAATACTGGTTTCCTCAGATTTGGTATCCTGTAGGCCTGTACTTGGGCCTCTACCCATGGAAGCTAGTCTAGCTCTATGGATAAGGAGGGGGAGAGGATTAAAATAAGGATCTGAATTGATATTTTTTGTTCTTTTAGTGGGTATACAGTGCTTTTAGAGTCACATTAATTTTTTTCCTGTTTTCTTAGTAATTTTTGGTACCTAGATGCTTAACACCTAAGAACCCCAAACAAAAGCCTGATTAAAAGCTCTCTGATTGGAAACAAGTTTTTTGTGAGTAATATGAGAACACAAGAAATAATTGGTGATTTTGGAAATCTAGGCCTTTAACATTCAGTTTAATGGTATCGATGACTCTCTAGAGGTGGAGACATATGAGAGCTGCTCCTATTTTATGACATTGGCCCACAACTTCAGAGGCAGATATTGGTGATATTGCAGTAGATGGTGGTATTGCAGTAGAGGTTGAATCTTTCCACCAATATTTCATTACATTTTGTTGCTGTGCAACAGATAGCAGCAGAGGGGCAGTCTGACAGAGTGGTATCTGACATGGAAGTGCATATGAAACAAAGGTGTGTAATGGAATTCTTCTGTATGGGTAAAATTGCACCCACTGACATTCATTGGCACTTGCTGAACGTTTGTGGATACCAAACAGTGGAGGAGAGCACAGTGAGGGAATAGGTAATGCATTTCAGCAGTGGCAACAGTGATGTGAAAGTCAAGCCATGTTCCAGATGGCCATGCACAGCTGTCGCACAACAAAATGAAGAGCATCTCAATCAGCTCATCCATGCAAATCAGGAGATTATGATCAGGGAACTGTGTACAGAGCTGAATGTTGTCTTCAATGTGTTGGAAACAGTGGTGACAGCAGTGGAATATCACATTGTTTGTGCCAAGTGGGTCCCATGATTGCTTACACAGGAATAGAAAAAACACCATGTGCAAGTTTGTCAGGACTCACTGAACAAAAACAAGACTCAAGGTGACAGTTTCCTGGATTGCATCATTACCAGCGATGAGATGTAGTGTCACCTTTACAAGTCAGAGTCAAACAGCAGTCTGTGGTGTGGCAACATGAATTTCCCATTGAAGAAAAGCTCAAGATGCAGAACTCAGTTGGTAAAGTGATATGCTCTGTCCTTTAGGATAGGAAAGGGTTGATCCTTTTGGATCTCCTCAAGCCTGGATAAACCATCAACTCTGACTGCTACATTGTGGCACTAACTAAGCTGAAGGCTCAAACTTCTGGAGTCAGGCCCAGAGAAGAAGTCAACCTTGCAATCTTGCAAATTGATAATGCCAGATCCCATACCATTTTGAAGACATGCATTGCCAATCTTGGCTGGACTGTCCTGCCACAACATATTGTCCAGATTTGGTGCCTTATGGCTTCAATCTGTTCAGGCTGTTGAAAGATGCACTGCATGGAGAACATTTTCCTAGCAACAATGCTGTCATAGCAGCTGTGAAACTATGGGCCACCTCCACTGGCACAGATTTTTATGAGCATGGCATGCAGGCTCTTGTTCATCGCAGGTAAAAATGCATAGCTAATGGTGGTGACTATTTTGAAAAATAGTGCTTTGTAGCTGAATATTTGCTCTATCAAATAGTGTTATTGCACTCTTTGTATCTGTTGTAGTTTCTATGGAAATAAATGAGGCATTACTTTCAAAGCAACCTAAATATTGATATTACCCCAGGCTTGTTCTCAGCCAACTCCCACCTTGCCACAACCTCCTTTCAGGTAGTTGTAGAGGTCAGTGAGGTCTCCCCTGAGCCTCCTCTTCTCTAGTCTAAACGTTCCCAGTTCCCTCAGCTCCTCCTCACATGACTTGTGCTCCAGACCCCTCACAGCTTTGTTGCTCTTCTCTGGGCACACACCTGGGCCTTGATGTCTTTGTTGTAGTTAGAGGCCCAACACCGAACACAGTTCTCAAGGTGTGGCCTCACCAGTGCTGAGTACAGAGGGACATTCTCTTCCTGCTGGCAACACTGTTTCTGATACAAGCCAGGATACCATTGGCCTTCTTTGCCACCTGGGCACACTGCTGGCTCATGTTTAGTTGAGCCAATGCTCTCAGGTCCATTTCCCCTTCACAGTCTTCCAGCCACTCTGCCCCAAGGCTGTAGCATTGAATAGGGTTATTGTGTCCAAAGTTATCCGATACTTGGTCTTGTTGAACTTTGTCCCATATGTTCATCTGCCATCTAGTCAGGTGAGTAGCTATTACTATTCCATCAATCATGGCAAATTTTTTGAATCCCTCATAAACAGCACCATTTTGCACCAAGTAAATCCATGTTATACAGAACTGCTGTAGCCCATGTGCATTTGCAAACTTTTCTGAGATAATCTCATTTCTAATTTGCACTGAGAATTTGATGTACTCTTCATGTATGTAGTTATAGTCCATGAGCCATGAGCAGCTTCTAAATCCATAAGGACTGGAAACGCTTTACTCTTTGTGTTGGAAGAAAGGAGCACCCTCTATACCTTGATGAATTAGGTCCTAATTCAACTCAGCAGAGAGATGCCAGAGGCTAAGGCAATTGACTGATCACAAAAAGTAATTATTCTATATAACTTAACCAATTAAAAAGTATGGAGCAAAAAGGTTATGTTCTTTGTTAATATGCACTTGAAAAGGGCAAATATGAAGATAGAGGAATTTTCATTTTAGAATGGTTGGAATAGGATGAAATTAAGCAAAAAAAAAAAACAACTAAAAACAAAAAAAAACCCTCAGCTTGAATCATGAAATAGTTTTTATAGAGAAATAAGTACTATGCAATTGAAGAATCTCACAAAATCAGGAGAAAAATTAGTATTTGCATCATATGAAATCATTCTGCCATAGGTTTGGAATGTATCTGCACTGTACTGGGACTGGAGAGATGACATAGTAACACTATGAAATCCTAACTGTCATTTAATTTAGCCACTGACAAAGAAAATGTAGAGTACAAGTATTCAGAAGATTGTCTTTCTACACCTGAATGTGTTTGCGGTTAGAAATAAAATATAATATCATCGTGTTCATTTTTTTCCCCCAAGATGTAATGGCAATTGAGAATTATCAAGGATTTAATTATTGTGCTAGCAAAAATATTTTGCCTACATAAATATAGCTGGTTTTTTAGTCTGTGGGATATATTTTTTTCATAATTAGATGAATTGCGAAGACATACATATATGTAAATGTATCGCATAATCGGGTATAAAAAAAGGTATAAAAAGCTCCAGCATCACAGACTATAAAATGCATTGTAACTCTTGCAAAAAAAAATGTTATCTTTACTTTGCAGAAGGATTTTATCATGCTCATCAATATATATAGCTGTGAGTATGTCGAAAGCAGCTAGCACAGGATTGCTTAGCTGAGTGGGAGGTGATGCAGGACTGTGCTATTAGTGGGCAGGAGGTGGGAGGTGACTGGGGCTGATGGGCAGGTGGAATACAGTATTTATATACATATGTTTACAGGTATTTTTAGATGAGATATAAATATGCAAATGTTAACGCAATGAGATAACTTGCCTCAAGGTTAGATAGAATGGTCTAACGACTCAGTAAGGCAGCATGTTAGAGTGGACTGGGAATGGCAGTTGTGTGACAAGGACACGTGTTTTTTTAATCCTGGTTTCTAACTGGTAGTACTTGTCAGTATTTCCCCTACCCCATGTATTCTGTACTACTTTTGGCTGGACATAATGCATTCAGATGGAGAGAGTATGTAGTACATTTTATATAAACTTGTAGCTCCATGTGACATGGTTAAGAAAAAAATTATGGCATCTGTAGTGACTATTGATGCAGGGAGGTGGGCAATAGTAGTGGAGGAAGAAAAGGTTGTACAAAGTCTTCATGCTTTTTTTTTTGCCTTAGCCTTTTTCCCTATTTTCTTGGTCAAGCTGATATTCCACTTATTAATTTCTTTATTGGGTACACTCATACAGTCTTCAGGGGTTCTCCCTTCAGTTCTTAATGAAACTAGACCTATGAATCTTTTCATCATATTTTTCTTTTTTAGGACTTGCACAGATTTTTCCCTTAGCTGGTTTGTCCAAGCGTTGTCAATCTCCAGATTATCTAGTTGTCTGTTAGTTGTTGTGCAGCTTCAGTAGGCAAGGTGATATGTTTCCTATTACAGACAATGAGTAGTAATTTGAACACATTGTTTCCATTCCCTGCCTAGCCTCCCTATTATCTATTCTCCTCTTATCTGCTTGTGTCCCTGTGTCAGCTGCTGGATCCTCTCACCAGCTGGATGTGCTGAACTGATTCTTCAACATCCACCTAATACTGCTTATGCTGCTTTCTTGCCCATCCCTATTTTGGCTGCTCAGGAATCCTTCTAATTAAAGGCATCTGCCAAACAGACCAGTTTCACTAACGTTCCCTTTTCATTAGTTTCAATGTGATAATCAGCAACCAGGTTGGATGTATGGGGCATATCTATGTTTTTTCTTATATAAGCAATGGTAATTAGGAATCTGTATGGAATTTTGGGGAGTACTTATTCTGCTCTGTACTAGACTGGAAAAACAGATGTCCCTGGTAGGACTTAGACATGATGTAGATATGTCCCATGAAATAGATGCACACAAACTGAACTAGATGAAAGGACACAGAGTTGTTACTGCTATGAGGATAAATTGTGTACATTTGTGACAGAGGCTGTAGGGATGGCCAAGAGATTGCACACTAATTCTAAATGCCTTTGAAAATGAGGCATGTAGTAGGTCCTGAAGATATGTTAAATGAAATGGAAAAATGTTCAGATATTTAAGCTCAGTTTATGCTGCTAAACTAGGGTAAGACTCTAGTTGATTTATATCTAATATTATCTTATATATAGCATTTAGTAACTGTTGCCATATCATAGGAACATCTTAGTACTGGTCTTGGATTTTATCTCTAAAAATCTTCTGAAAAGAATAAAAATACTTTTATCCTGTTGTACAGATAGATTCAGGTAGTGCTCTGGCTAGAGTGCATTTGTTACCAAGGCTATATGGCAGCCTGCAAGCTTATCTGAGTTTTCTAAAGTACCATCCATCATGTTCAAACAAACATTTGGCTTGACAAATTTTCATTGAGCTGTTTACTCTGTTTCTCTACCAGTAATTAGGACAGCATGGTTAGGGTCACTGCTGACAGCTAAATCAGAAAGCAGAGTATTTAGAAGTTCTTGCAGTTCATCTTTAGCAAGCCCAAAAGGCTTTGTCTCATGAGCGTAACTTTCAAATAATCTCTAGCAATGTGCCTAGCTCTTTTCAAAGTGCAAAGGCCAAAAAAACCCACTTTTATGAAACACGTACATTCTGCTTCTTCCTGATACTTTCATGGTTCTGACAAGACTACAGAATTCTTAATTAAAGGAAACTAGCAGCCCAACATCAGGCTATCCCCTAAATATGAAGCCAGGACCATCAGAATTGGTATCCATCCCATGGTGAAGAGCATTTTATGGTCCCTGTATAACTACATATCTCAGTACTAAACCCAGACTTTACATCTGTAGAACATGAAAGAAATACACCCAATGCAAGCTGCTGCAGACTTTGACTCCTAGTCAATATTCAGAATAAGAATGAATATATCTATTTATTTCAGATTTATTATATTCTTTTTTCCATGTATGTATTGTAAAAAGGCTTCAGCATCTGTTCAAGATCTCTTTTCATCTTCCCCCAACCAATTCCTATTAAAATCTAATTCCTTTGGTTTGAGATAATGATTGACATTGTGTTGCATCTGAGATGTCATCTTAGATGGAGATACTTTTGAAAATGAATGTGGCAATTAAATCCCCAGGCTGCTTCAGTTTGTGTACAGCTTGTTTTTAAGTAACTGATAAAGAATAAGCAAAGTTTTCAGTGAAGCTGCCAGACCCTTTTCAGTGTCCTCAATGTAATGTGTTTTCCTTTGTTTGCATTGTCTTTGTCGCAGAGAGGTGCTTTATTTCTATCAGTAGAATGGGATTGTTTTCCAGTGATCCATGACAATCAGGATATTCAGATGATTCACTGGTATTTCTGCTTAAGAAAGAAATGTTTTTCAGCTTGTCTCTGACACCCTATTATTGCTAAGGGTGTAGATGCGGGAGCTAAGATTTCATGTCACCTCTACACAGTAGGATCTATCAACTAATAGTCTATCATTTGAATGGTATGTCTCCACTAAACAATACTAGTTTGTGAGGAGGATAGGGAGGTGAAACAAGCTTCACCTTCAGTGGCAGCTGCAGAGCAGTCTTCAGTAGTAATAGGTGCTTTTAGGCATGTTAACTGAGAGACTGCATGTGACTAGTGCTACACAAGGGAAGCAGTCAATGGAGAGCTTCTGTCTTTGAATTATCTCAGGGCATGAAACCTGCTTGTATATAGTTCAGGCCCAGTGTTAATAAGGGCAATGTTACCTTTGCTTTAACTTGTACTTATGTCACCTGTTCCCTAGCTGCACAGTTAGAGGCCAGGCAATACCTTCATAGAATCATAGAATCACCAAGGTAGAAAAAGACCTCCAAGATAATCTAATCCAGCCATCCACCTACTGCCAATATTTCCCCACTAAACCACATCCTTTAGTCCAGCATCTGAACGTTTCTTGAGCACCTCCAGTGATGGTGACTCCACCACCTCCCTGGGCAGCCCCTTCTAGTGCCTGACCACTCTTTCACAGAAGAAATTTCTCCTGGCTTCCAATCTGCATCTCCCCTTGCACAGCTTAAGGTCATTCCCTCTTGTCCTACTGCTAGTTAAGTGGGAGAAGGGACCGACACCCACCTCGCCACAATCTCCTTTCAGGTAGTTGTAGAGTACAATATGGTCTATCCCATGCCTCCTCTTCTCCAGACTAAGCAGTCTCAGTTCCCTCAGCCAATCCTTGTAAGACTTGTGCTCCAGACCCCTCACTAGCTTTGTTGCCTGTCTCTGGACATGCTCCAAGGGCCTCAATGTCTTCCTTGCAGGGAGGCACCCAACACTGAACACAGTACTCAGCAGCAGCCTCACCAGGGCTGAGTACAGAGAGATGATTGTCTGCCTGCTCCTGCTGACTGCACTATTTCTGATACAAGCTAGGTTGCCATTGGCCTTCTTGGCCACTTGGGCACACTGCTGGCTCATGTTCAGCCAAGTGTCAACCAACACTCCTGAATCCATTTCTTTCACACAGTCTTCCAGCCTCTCTGTCCCAAGCCTGTAGTGTTGCCTGGAGTTGTTGTGGCAAAGTGCAGGACTCAGCACTTGGTCTTGTTGAACTTCATCCCATTGGCTTCAACCCAGAGATCCAGCCTGTCCAGATCCCTCTGCAGGGCCTTCCTACTCCTAGGCAGTTAGACGCTTCCTGCCAACTTGGTGTCATCTGCAAACTTATCAAGGGTGCACTCAATTCTGCTTGTACAGGTCATCAGTAAATATATTAAACAGAACAGGCCCCACTTCTCCCCGTTATATTCAATGTGTTGGACTTGTCTACTCAAATTACACATATAATTGAATTTCACCTGGTGAACCCCACCAGACGATTACCCCTACAGCTGCATTTCAACGTTTCCTAATCATCTCTTCCTGAGATCCTGTCTCCTCTTGTGCTTTTTTGCTGCGATTGATGGGAGGATTGTGGGTGCAGATCTGAGCACCAAGCTGTTACTGGCTGCTTTATCCTACCGCAGAGCACTGGAATAAGATCTGAAAGGCACCAGACTATAGCACAGCAATGGACTGTTTTACCAAATGATTGGAGATAAGTGAAAGGAATGTCCTCTTGCAAGTCACTCTATGAGGAAACAGGTGTTACACAGTTATTAGGGCACACAGGGAATTTTTGGAGTACAAGAAAAAATAATTCAAAAGACAACAGTGAGTCCAAGGTAAATAAAAATCAGGGTATGATGTATGTAGCTTGTGATAAACAATGGGAAAGCATTGTGGCAGCCAAGGATGTAATGCTTTGTCCTTGTGTGTAAGCACTGAGCAGTGCTGAGGAGGCAGCCTACTATCCCTGGCCTGTAGCGGGATGCATATCCTCAGCTTCTCCTTAAAGCCATCCAATTGCATTTGCTGGAAGAGGTCAAGGAGCCTACTCATAAATACTAAGGGCAGTTAGCAGGGTACAGTAGATCTGAACACAAATTTTTTCCTGACATCAACAGATGACATCTGTACCTTCTCAGCTCTATAGAAAATGCAGGTATAAACCTGAAAGGGCAGAAATAAGCACTAGTCTTCTTCGTATTTTTAGATATTGTCAGCTGACAGGGCAGATTGTGAAGGACTGAAAAATGACGAACATAACTACATGACTCTCTTCCTGCCTCCCCTCTCCAAAAAAAGGAAAGCCGGGGCTGGGG
>JACDJE010000248.1:1019157-1039347 GCA_016647715.1 Pavo muticus
GGGGAGGGAGAGGAGAAGAAAGGAGGCTCTGCTGGCAGACTCGGGATAGTTTAAAAAGCAGGTGTGGGGGAAAATATGAGAAACAATGTTGTGGGATTCAGTGAGGAAACACTTCAAAAATATAATTTGATTAGGACGCAGTCTGTATGATTCAACGAGGGGGAGGAGGTATTGCCTGGAATATGCATCTGACAAACTTTCACATCAAGAATTACTAAATTACTGTCAAGCAGCCATGAGGTAGGGGCCAAAACAGCCTGTGAAATAGATAACTTTTTTTTCTTCTTCTTCTTCTTTTTTTTTTTTTACAAGCTCGTTTACTGCAAGTTTTTGAGTTGTTGGCAACTATGAAGGGAGGCAGCATCATGGCTTTCGGGTTCCACTGATGTAATCCACCTTCATATTTTTAGTATGGCATCATGCGCTGCTTACCCTTCCTCGGTTCTCCGTTGGATTGGAGAGCAGGTAAGGAAAATGAATACTTTACTACAGTGGGGAAGAGAATGCCATATTTAACAGGAAAGTGATTAAGTGATTAAGGCTTTGTGCCTGATCAGGTAGACTTTGCTATTGTTACAGATCACCATTCATTCACTGAAAACTATTTATTACTATGTTCATCTATATTGTAACAGTGACTGTTGCAATGAACATACGGTAATGGTCAATGCCTAACCCAAAGAAATTATGTAGGTAGCATCAGAAAAGCAAAAGAGTAAAGGGATGACAGAGTTGCTTACAGATCAACAACTGAAATAACAAAGTATATAAGCATTTAATGACTGCAGCCCTTAATCTTTAGGTATAAATAGTATGCAGAATTCTATATTTTTTAGGATATTACAAAAATGAGATAAGGTACAAACACAATGTCTGCTGCATCTGATAGAAGAAATATGGAAGACAGCATTGGCTCAGAAATCTTCAGCAGCATTTCTCTCAAGGCTTCAAGGAGAAATTCATACATCATAAAGCTATTCAAGCAGTGAAATGCTAGCCAACTTTCCCTTAGTGAACTGAGCCCTTTGCGCAGTTTTTCCTCCCTTTTTACTGATGATCCTCTCTTATAAACAAATCCACTGATTGGTGCATTCTTTCAGGTAGGAAGATGCCTACGTGTAATTTTGATTTCATATCTAGATGTCCGGCTTCTGGAAAGCAGCCAGTCAAAACCTGACTACCATCTGTTTGAACAATTGCACTCTTCCCACATCATGCTGGTGACCTATTCTCCAAGATCTGTCTTGCTTTGAGAGAAAATGAGAGAGAATAAGTATTCAAAAAGCAGATTGTTTAGCACAGTGATAACAACATTCACTTGGGGAAAGGAGCCTGGGTGCCATATCTGCTTTCAGGACAAATTATCTAGTGGCATTAAACAGAGTATTTGTCTAAAATACAATCAGTCCTGGGAGCAAAAAACATCTGTAGAAAGAGTGTGTACTAGTGCTATGGTATCTTGAGTCATTAGATTTTCGTTATTACTGTTTTGGTTCCATTTTACACAGAGCAAAAGTGAACCACCCCAAACTGAGACTCTTCAGAGTCTCAGGGTACACTAATGTGTTCTTTCTAAATACAGGTCAGACGTACATAGACATGCAACTCCTCAAACAGGGTAGTTCAAGACTTATTACATAATTATATGTGACTACTAAGAAATAGTTTAGCATCAAGAAATTTCTTCTATTTCCATCTTTCTCTCAGCAAAATACAGAAGAATGCCGAGTAATTGCACAATAGCAATTTTGATTTGGGAGGAGAATGTAGATATGTGAATTCATCTGTGAGGATGAAGACAATAGTTCCATTTCAAAGCTTGCTGTCACCAGGGCAAACTACTCTTAGAAATAAATAGTATATTCTCAATAAGCATATTGTTACTACAGTTTTCTGTGATTCAGAAATACTCACCTTTCTTAGTACTGATTTATCCCATTATAAAAAAAAAAAAATTATCATTTTAATCTATTGGAAAGATGGGGGTGTGGTCTTTTGGTTTTATTTTTATTTTGTCCTGATGGCATTAGAAAACCTGTGGCTTACTTACTAGAAAGCTAATTGAAGCCAAGGGAAAGAAGTGCATTTGCACTAGATCAGTTTTAAGATACAGATTGAAGCAATATATATGAAAGTGGAAATTTTCTTTTGCAGAGGTGAACAACTTGTTTGGCATTAGCAGGATAATCTCCTTTGTGGTCTCTTCCATATAACACATGGCTTGTTAGAGATTAGGTAGTTGTTTAGCTAAACTAGTTTGAACATTCTTTCCTTCAATGTACTGTCCTTGTGATAATTGGACAGAACCACTCATCTTTTATTTTTATTTTCAGTCCCCAATTCAGCAGCACATGCTTAAGCTTAATCACATTTCATTCCTTCAACAAAAGCTCTGTAACTCATGAAATGCATGGGACGGACACTTTCTACTGAGTATAGGTAGAGCTGAACTAAGCTAGAAAAAATTAACTATATTTATAGTAATATTCCGTCTTACAATATGTCTTTCCATTTAAAATCCACTAGATATACAATTGCTGGATCTGCTTTTTTTTTTTGTCTTTGTGTTTTTCTGATATCCAATTAAAACCATTAATTAGACCAAAGCTTAGTTTCACACAAAAGGCTTCCCTAGTGTTACACAAAACTGCTCATTTTTAACCACAATTTTTTTTTTTTTTTTTTACCACACTTTCCTTGGTAGGAACTGTTTTTGATAAGAATAGCATAATAACTAAGAAATTACTGAATTTGAGAAGTCTCTAGGCTTGACACCTTAAATCAGTTTTGTCTTGAAAAAATGGTTAGTATGAACATTGTATTTTTCAGTTTAATGTGACCCCAAAATTTTGGCTCTGTAAACACTTGGCACAATATTGCCCTATTTCTTTAAGGTTCATTAAAAAAAAAAAAAAAACAAAAAACAACAACTGTGTGAATTTAAGTAGAGTTTAAACAGTTCATAGAACTTGGTCTGTGCTTCTGAAAAGTGAATTTCATTTGCTGAGACATCCACTAATAAACTCAGTGAAAATGAAGAGTACTCCCTAACAATAAAAACTATTAAAAGACTAGAAACAGTAAAATAACATGTTTGCAGGTATATTTGACATATTAAGTGTGAGCATCACTGCATATCTTCCGATTTTCATCCTAGAAGAAATAATATTAAAGTTATCAAACCACAAACTGATCTCTTTGATGGTTTGATGGAATTTTCCAATCTCTGTATTTTCCTTTATTTTTAAATGGTGAAAAATTAATGACCATTCCAAAGAAACTGTTGAAACTGCTGTAATTTCAGCTCCCAAAAAAACCCAAACCTTATTAAAAAAAAATGTTTCCTTTGTAACAGGAATCTGAATATGTAGCAAGGAGATTTTATTTGATGTATCCTGAAAGCCATGTGGAAAGGATTGTGTTATATGCGGCATGAGTAAGGTTAATGAAAGCACACAACTTCTAAGGACTTTATTAAAAATAATCTTGAATACTGTTTCTAATTGAATCACTAAAAAATCCCACATCTCCCTTCACTGGCGTTCTCAGTCATTCCTTGGATTTCTGAAAACAACTAAGAAATTATAGTATTTGTGCTGTTCTGTTGTAGTATATAAAGAAGTTCACAGCAAGGATACTTCAAATATATAATTTGAAAAATGTCTAATGTTCTTTTGATTTTTCATTTGGCACAGGGACTACACTGGGAAGAAATCTTCCTAGACAGATACAAGAACATTCCTGTATCGTATTTCTGCATTTTTGTTTTCATTACCCAGAAGTAAGAAATTCCACAGGACTACTCTTATGTTCAGGTGGATACATTTTGACTACAGCTTCATTGAATTTTTATCTTAATCTCTGGATAAGTGCCTTTATTTCAAACATAGAAGTACACATGATGAGTTTTCAGGCTTTATTTCTGGAAACAAAAGCCAAATTTGGGAAGAAAAATAGTTGCGAACTTGAACACGGAACTTGTTTACTTGCAGTAAAGTTTTTCAAGTGCCAGGTGCCAGTCTTAGATGTGGATGCTTAAGTTTGAGTAGTTAAACTCTGGGGCTGTCATCAAGCCAGTATGACATCCTTTGTTTTCTTTGACTATGAAAAATTAAATCCAAGACAATGTCATTGTCTAACTATTGCCACCATGGTAATGGGGAAAAAAAATACCTGAATTGTTTTATGGTGCTACCTCTTGTACTGTCTTTGGCTTAGGAAAGTAACTGGTTATTTCTAACCTTTGTGTAAAAAAACGTTTGCCTTTTCAGTCATGTAAGGAAATGACATGTCTTTTCAAAAATCTTTTTGGAAATAAATGACAACTAAGTGACCGTCTTTATTAGTGGAAGCTTCCAATGCAGTTGTAATTATTACAGGCAGACTATCTCAGCTATCTTCTAATCCTTCAGCACCAGTGAAGGAGAAAAGTATCATTCTTAATTGTTCAAGCTTTGTACAAAAAAGCAGGAAAATGCAGGAAATAGTTGAAGATTTGAGCTCTACCGGAGTAAGTAGAAATTATGTTAGAGTCATAACACTGTTTCTCACAACTAATAAGCAGTGAATTTATCTCATTTGTAATTACCTTTTATTTCATTGAGCGGGAATCCTTATTTCTGCAGATAATTTTCTAGAAGTTGTAATACCTAAAAAAACTTACTGAAAGTGATGGGAAAAAGGCATTTCCAGAGTGTGTATCAGGCAACCTACTTGATACCTATTTCTGACAACTTTCTAAACTGGACAACTTCATATTTGATTTTGTCAATTATTTCTCCATCTCATTTTCATTTTCTATCAGTTTCAAATATAGTTTCGGGTTATTACATGGTGGCAGGAAACAGGACTTGCAAAGGTGCTATGGCAAACTGTATTTTATGTGTCAGTGAGCTTTATCACTTTTACTGGCACACTGCATTGGGAAACTGGTTTAGCTCATTTTCCTAGCCATGGAGTACAACTCCAGTGTTTGGAGAACAGGTTTTCAAAGTGGAATCGGCGTGATTCCATGATTTACGGTTGCATCCAAGCCTTTCCTCTACTGCCATTCCACTTAAGCTTCAAAACAAGTTCTTAATGAGTTTAATCATATTTAAAATTGTAATATTTTTCAACATTATTACAATTGCCTTTGGCAAAAATGAATAGTACATTGAGCTCCACATGACTCAGACTCAAACCGGGTTTTGTGTATTCAGTTCTTTGTGAATCACCATTTCTTTATACAAGCCTTTAATTTTTCAGTGTTTTTGTACCATTAATTACGTTATTCTGTATGTTATTAAAGAGAGTATCTAAGAAATGTTAGTGACTGTTACAGAAATATTTTCCATCTAGTCAGGATGGAATTGAAACATATCTTCTCTCTTTCTTTCCCTCCGCAGGCTCGCACAAATGATGAGTGATTTTCAGAGGCTCTTTCTTGAGGACATCTATTTATTCTTGCCGAGTTGCACAGTCCAAAGTGCAGATTATGTCCTGTTTCATCACAAATAATAGATTTTCTCATTTACAAAGGTATTCCCTTAGCTCAGCTTCATAACAACAGGTAATGTGATTCTTTTTGACTTTGAGATAATCACTACCACATCTGTGATACTGTATTTTATTCTTTGTCCCTTGCACGTTCCTCACATATTGCTGTGAGAAATACAGAAAGGATTCTGCAAACCTTAATCATGGGGAACAGTTCTGTGTTATGCATGAATGCCTCTTTGAAATACAAGTTCTCTTTTTCTGATCTACAGGCCTTCAATGTAATCACCTTCCCTCAGCTGCCATGGTCATAGAGTAATCTAAAGGTACACAGGGATTTCGTATTTCATAGAATATCATTTTACCCCCTCCACAATTTTTAAACTGACAGAACCAATCAGACTTTTCAGTTCTGTTTTGGATTAATTATTAGAGTTTTTTCAAGTATGAAAAATGAGAATGTCAAATTTTGAATACAGGTGCCTTTCCTGAGATGATTTTGCATCATCAGTTGACAGTAGGTCTTGAACTGATACAAGCTGATTCGCTGTTTGTAACCTATAAATTATTACGAAACCTTAAAACAAAACAAAACAAAATATAGGTATAGGTATAAAAAACCCTATGCTGAGTTACAGTATTTTTTATATTTCTGAGATCCCACGTGTCCCAGGAACCAGCAGTGGCTTTTAGAAATGTGAATTAACTACTACCATCTCACTGATCTTTTCTGTGAAGTGGAATGATGGCAGCTTAAACAAGAATTAACAACAAATAACACATTCTTTTCTGATTCAGAATGCCAACAGATGTGTACAGTCCAACATTGCTTCTATTTCTCTTGTACATCACTACTACATTGCTTTCTAAGTTTTTAGAAGCTCCAGTTCATTCTTTGATGCCATGAACAAGATAGGTATATATGTAGTGAAAACAGAAATCTGTGGAAATCACACCTGAAGAGCACCAATAAACTATTTTCAGATGCTTATCTTCCCTTTATGTTCACTCACATCCTTAATGCTCAGCTGAGTTTAAGCTAATGCCTTATGCCAATTACTATGTTCCATTATGCAAAATAATGTGTATGCATGTCTCACTGTGTGCTCAGTTATATTTGTATTTATATATGCCAAAATTTGCTACAAGTCCTGAGACAGAAAGTGAAACCCTTTGCCTGTATCATACAAAGTGAAATGGACTACAGTTTCTTTTCTGTCTTTGGTTCCCATATACTGTGACCAAGTATGCATATACAGCTGGGCTCAGTGGGGTGAGGGGGATGGAAAAGGAAATAATATTATACAAGTTAGGCTTGAATTCAATCACTGCAATCTGCAGCTGAGAAACTAATCAACACTAGATTTTATTTCTGTCAGTCTCCCTCCCTTATGCCACTGGTAACTATCAGTCTGTTACCAGTACTTTCTAATTTAAGTGTGTTACTGCAGAATGCCTGATATGACTTTGTGTTTGTAAAACCTCAAATATTTTGTTTTCCCTGGTTCTATCATTATATATAAGTTGTTATGAAAGTAATACATCCAATTTATTTCCGTGGAATCTACGACAGTTACGAAGAGCAAAATAATACTATTTGATAGATAAAATGCTCAGCTACAAAACACAATTTTTCAACAGTCACCACCGTTAGCTATACATTTTCATCAGCTTGAACAAGAGTCAAGTCTTATCTATAGTAATTTGGTTTTAAAATATCTATTGAAAATGTATATTTGATTGTAAGTATTATTTATCCAGCTACAACTATTTAATTTCTTGTAACTTGATAATGACAGCATTTTCTTAAATTAGAACCTAGTTTAAGTTTTGGTAAACAGGCTTTCTTATAATTCTGTGCCTGAGTTTTGTTATTTATTGGAGTAGGCAGGTTTACTAATCATAGCTGCCAACTATTCAATTTGCATGAGTAAGTGCTATGCAATGTGCCTACATTTAATGACAGAGCCCAAATCCAAAGTTTCATTTTTAAAAATTATGACCTTGTTGGCCCTCGGAGAATGGGAGAGCTATAAAATAGTTACTGAGTTTCAAGACCCTTACAAATTCTTTCAGTGAGCTGCTTAGGACTATCTTAAGTTGAAAAATATTCATAATATGATGACAGTGTATTTTCTCATTAAAAACATTGACAGAACATACTTCCTATTTCCAGGAACACATATATTTATCAAAAATAGGATCAAACTAAGAAACACTCCTGGGACTTTGAACAAGAGGATAGACTAGAAAGCTGCAGATGTGCCTACTAACCTGAATGATTTTAAGGTTCAGTGCCTGGCACATTTTTTTACATAGTTAACTTGAAGTGTAGACTCAAATCAAGCAAGAGGATTAGTATCTAGCTCCTGTGACAATGGACTTGAAAGTCCTCTTTTAGTTGATTCTTTTACTATAACACCAGCTAACTACAATTCCCTCTCTTTCTCTTTCTTACATTCTTCTCTCACTTCCCTGCCTGCTTCTTTAAGAAATACATATATTTCTTTTGGAAATACAGCCCCAAGTAGTAATTAAAAAAGATCTTACTTTCCACATTGAACATAAACCACTTACCAAGAATCAGAGAATTGTAGGGGTTAGAATGGACCTTTAGAGATCATCAAGTCCAACCCCACTGCTAAAGCAGGTTCCCTACAGCAGGTACACTCAGTTATTCCACATCTCCTGAGCTTACCCATGAGGATGCTATGGAAGACAGAAGTTTTTCTGAAGTCAAGGTACTCGACATCCATCCCTCATCTACCCAGCTCGTCATGACATCATAGAAGGCTACTGGATTGGTCAAGCATGATTTTTCCTTTGACAAATCCATGTTGACTGCTACTGATAACCTTCTTTTCTTCCACTTACTTGGAGATGACATCCAGAATAAGCTGCTCCATCGCTTTTCCAGGAACAGAAGTGAAATTGACTGGCTTGTACTTTCCTGAATCATCCTTCTTGCCCTTTTTGGAGTGATACTGGCTTTTCTTCAGGCCTTGGGCCTTTCCCATTCTCCATGATCTTTCAAAGACAATAGAGAGCTATTCAGCAATTGCTTCTGCTAGTTGTCTCAGCACGTGTGGGTGCATCCCATGGTAACCCATGGATTTGCATATGTCAGGTTTGCCTAGATGATCTATGACCAGCTCCTCCTTGACTGAGGGGAAGTCTTCCTTCCCTAGACTCTCTCTCTTGTTACTAGGATCTGGGATTCCCAAGTGACAGTCTTAGCAGTAAAGACTGAGGCAGAGATGATGTTTAGTAACTCCACCTTTTCATCATCCTCTATTAGTAGGCACACATCTCATTAAGCAGCAGACCCACATTTTTCCTACTCTCTCTTTTGCTGTTGACATACTAGAATAAGCCTTTCTTGTTGTCCTTGGCCTCCCTCACCAGATTTAATCCCAAGTGGGCTTTTGCCTTCTTTATAGCATCCCTGCATGCCCTGGCAACATTCCTATATTCCTCTCAAGTAGCCAGACCCGTTTTCCACATTCCATAGACTTTCTTCTTTCATTTGAGTTTTTCCATAAGTTCCTTGTTCATCCATGTGGGTCTTCTGCCACCTTTATTTGATTTCTTACTCTTAGGGATGCACCAATCTTGAATTTGGAAGAAGTGGTTGAATGTCAACCACTCTTGGGGCCCTTTACCTTCCACTGCTCCTAACCTATGGAATACTTCCATATAGGTCCTTGAAGAGGTCAAAGCTGGCTCTTCTGAAATTCAGGGTTGAAGTCCTAACTTAATACCTGTTTCTTCTGCACAAGATCTTGAACTCCAGTATCTCGTGGTTGCTGCATCCCAGGTTGCCCCCAGCCTTTGCATTCCCAACCAGTCCTTCCTTTTTTGTAAGAACAAGGTCCAGCAGCATACTTCTCCTCATTAGTTCCTTCACTTTCTGCATCAGAAAGTTATCTTCCATGCATGGCAGGAACCACCTGGAGTCCATGCCTAGCAGTTTGGCTTTTCCAGCAAATATCAGGGTGGTTTAAGTTCCTAATGAGAACCAGTGCCTGTGGTTGTGAAGCCACTTTCAGCTGTCTGTAGAAGGCCTTGTCAGTTTCCTCCCCCTGATCAGGCTGACTGTACTATGTTTACTACCCACGATGGTCTCGCCCATATTATCTTGTCCCTTAATTCTCACCAAGAAGCTCTGCACTCATTCATCATTCATCCCTAGGCAAAGCTTGATACATTCCAGTTGCTCTCTCCTATAACCTGCAACTCCAATGCCTTGCCTCACTGGACTATCTCTCCTAAAATGTACATAGCCATCCACGTCAGCATTCGAGTCATGCAACCTGTCCCACCATGTCTCCATGACTGCAGTGAGATCATGGCCATGTGACCACACACAGATCACTAATTATTCCTATTTATTCTCCATGCTGCATGCATTGATATACAGGCATTTCAGAGAATAAGAGAGAGCAGAGGATGCAGGTTTCCCTTGAGGGATGCAAGAGGATCCCCACAGCTACACACACCCTTAAGGTGGCTGGCCACCTTTGACAAAACGTGTTTGTTGAAACTTCATGTCAAATATGTGCAAACCCTCATGCTAGGTAATTTTCAGAGACTGAACTGTCTCTATATAGTCACTTTTTATTTATATGGGGAATAGTACTGGTGACCTGTAATTCCAGGTGTTTAGTAGTTTTTCTTTACCAGAATACTTATATACTTTCAGTGTATACTGAGCTGTTATGATAATTAAAATAATTGAGGAAAGTAGGAGTAATACATGATGGGAAAGCAGAGTATCCTAGCTTTCCTATTATTGAGTGTTGAATATCTAGCAATAACCAAATTTGAGAGAAACTGTATCCTTAGAGAACAAATATTAGAAACTGTAATTTAAGAATGCCAGTTTGTAATCTCATCTCTGAAAACTGTAATATGCTTTCCTGAGGAAAGTCAGTACACAGGTCCATTGCACAGGTTTTGCTCAGAGCAACTGGGAATTGATTCCTTTAGTCATATTTTTGGTTCCTGCTTCACAAAGGAGGTGACTGTCTTTAGCTTTTTTTTCCTGGAATAAGCCTATCTCCTTTTCATATGATCACTGATATACGGATAAATGTAATATTCATGGTAAATTTGCTGACCAGCTATGCTAACAGTGTGATATTTACATTGTAGTTTCTTTATTCTTCCTCAAATTCCCAAATCAGTTTTAGCTAGGTCAATGCTAAGTCACAAGATACTTGCTTTCACACACCTCTTAGTCACTTGTTGCTAATGCAGAGCTTTATGGGGATGAAAATCTCAGTATTCCATTATAAATCCCCCTCCAGCTACTGTATGCATATAAAGAAACATTTGTGAGAGATCTTTAAAATGGTATCAGAAGACAGTTACTGCTGTAATATGGGAACAATACTTTCTAATCAAGTTAAAATTATATGCACATAAATAAACTGTGTAATTATTTTATTAAATGTGTAAATCATTTTTTTTTATTTCTAGAATGACTTCTTTTACGAAGTCATGAAATATTTAGCATGAGAAATAACAGACTTTGTTACACAGAAACTTTTGCATCCCTTCCTAGAAGAGAATATCATTATGTTCTCTTGAAAAATGAATCCTAAACCAGTTGAGTCAGTCTTATTTGACATTGCTCACAGTGCAGACTGTTGTTGGTATTTGAAGACAATCCAGCTCTGAGCTGTAATTATGATGACAGATCCATTCATATTTGTTGGTGCTGAGGATAGACAGCTGTTTTCACATGCTGGCTTACAATTTGACAACTGCAGTCCCAACACATGCTTTTGATGTTCATACATGACAGAAATAAAGAGATCAAACCTCACACATATAATGGCCCGTTCTCCTTATCTTTATCTTACTGTTAAATCCGTGGAAATGGGGGTCACAGAGGGACTCCAAAGGATTTACCAGATCAACACCAAGGGAGAGTCATGGCTACCCAGAGTGTTGCAATCTGTGTTACTTTGTCTCTGCTTACAAGGAGGATGGATTTTTGGATGAAGTCTGGACTGATTTTTCCGAGTAGATTCTTGGGTAGTGTTTGCTCCAAGATTTTTTTGGCCTAAGTTTAATAACTGTTACTGAATTACTATACATTCCAATTAGGATTTTTCATCCTAATTATTCATTTCTACAGTAGCATCTATGATGGAGGTCTGATTTTAGTTTAAGTCCTTAAGGCTTAGTTTTAGCTTTCTTACTCCTCTGCTTATCTTGCTTTTCCAATTAATCAGCTATTTTTCACTTGTTTTTCACCTTTCATACCCTGCTCTATGCTTACAGCTAGAGCTGTTAGTCTGGACAGAGCAATGCTCTGTCACAAGTTATAAATTCTTGGACCCACCCTGTCAATTTCCTTCACTGAGCATAAATAGCAGCATAGTATCCACTCACTTGTACTCACGTTACCCATTCATGCTCAGTTATCCATATATCTTGTGGGACAGAGCCATTATGAAATATTTATGTGTATCTGTATGGTTGGGAGTAAAACCTAGTTTTCATGAAAAAATGAATTCCTATCATTTCATTAAAAAAAAATAAAAAGAAATTAAGAATTCAGTGCATGTAATTTTATTAGCTACAATAGTGATGAGTATTGGTTTTGGCTGTAGCACTACCATCAGGCTATTATTGCAAGACATATTCAAATGACATTTAATTTTCTACCCTGCATTTCCAAACAGCGGACTTCTTCAGCTACTGCAGAGTCATATCCAAAGAAAGTGGACAGATGTTCCACATTTTTTCTTCATGAAACTGAAGAACTTTTCAAGTTCAGTAGCTAAAATGCCACCAAAGAATGAGACAGAAGCATTGTACAATAGACGACATTGTCCTAAAGAGATGAAGAAAATGTACTATTTAAATCACGAGTAGCCCTCACAAGACATATTTGATATAATTAGTAATTGTGTGCTCAACAGGCGCACATGGTGAAAGATAGCCAGTTCCTTCCTATCACTCTAATAATGGGAGAATACATATAGATATCTATTCAAAAGAGGGGACACAAGACTGTTGCCAACAACTGTACGAGGGAAAGAAAGAGGATGAGAAAGTTTAATTAAGAAGTACTACCCAGAGAGAGATTTTGAAGAAAGAATGACTCATAGGATAATAATGCAACTTTGCCAGTGGCCAGGATAGGAGGAAGAATATAAAGGAAAAACTCGCTTTTAATGAAGTAGATTTAGTTGCTGTATCTTTAGGAAGTTGAAAACATACCTTTGTTGCGTGCTTACTCATATCCTTGCTGTATGTTCCTAGTTTGTTAAGCCAAAAAAAAAAAAAAAAAAAAAAAAGGGCGGGGTGCTGTTTGCTTCTCTGCTGTCTGGCAAGGACAAAGGGTCTGAAATATATTTTCTGCAATAGAAAGAGCTCTTTGTACCAAAAATAGTGTCAGTAGAAAAATAGAATAAAATGTAACATTTTGCTCAAGATTGCCTTTCAATTGAAAGTTTTACATACTTTTCTAGAGTTACAAGATATTTTGAAAGCAACCATTTTCAAAGGTGCCTTTCTGGTACTACTAATACCATTGGAATAAACTGTCTCTTTTATGACTTTACCAGAATACTGTTCTATGGGGAAAGGTGGGAATTCAGAAGTAGTGTTCTTAATAAATCTTCTCAGTGCAGTAGCAGCGATTTAACTGAAAGCTTAGAAGATTGTCTGTATTCCCTTTTCTTCTTAATATATGCACTTTGAAGCTGTTTCTCAGAGTATCTTGAGAAGGCCCATAATATTTGAAGGCATAATTTTGTTCCAAACTGATTTCGAGCCACTACTCACTGTGTTGACTTGTAAATTCATCATAAAAGGGCAGTAATTTCTCAATAAAAAATGTGCCAGCCCATTTTCATTGTGGAATCTTCAGATACATGCCAATGCTGACCTTCCTTTGGCAAAAGAAACTAGAGATGGAGTAACCTGGCAACAAATGAAGCTGTTCATTGAACTGCCTGAAGAAGAAACTGGGTTTTACCTAATGAGGCTGGAGGTGGTCCTTCATTTGGCAGACTCTGACCATGTTAGGAACAGTATTTGCACAAGATTAACAAAATGGTTTGTAGCAAGCGTAAACAAATACTGCCGTTCTCTGTTTCCACAACACTCTTTCATGAGAGATACAATGTCTTCATTTTCAGTAGTATGCAGTTGTCTAATCCAAGGATTTACTAAATGCTTTCATAGTGATATATTTCAGACACAGCTGATGGGTACTGACTGACATGAAGAGTTGTACGTAGTGATTTTAAAAACCATTCTCAGATTTCAACAAAGACATCCTTGAAAATGTAATCTACTGCATATTGTTATTCAGAACAGAGTGATTTTCACCATAGACGTGAATGAGTTTTCTGAGTTTTCATACTGCAGTGACCCGGTACTTCTTTAATGTCTTCAATTTCAGTAGCAACTGAGTGTTCAACTTAATGTTTGATTGAAAGTAGTTCATCTACACAATAGATACGAATGGGCTCTGTTAAACTGTAATGTATCTTCTGTTTACCAGCAGTCCTTTGGTCTGCTTTATTTTTGGCCAGTATCACTGAGGTCAAATAACTGTGTTACCTATTTTAAAAGAACCATTTTTTGGCACTGTCCAACAATTTTATCAGGAAAATGCTTTTGTGCCCCAGATCACCATGTTTGTTGTGGTACCAGCTTAGTAATGTATTGTGATATAAATAATGCATTTTTAATTGATCAGTTTCTACACTGAATTACAGTATAGTTTCCATTTTGTCATTCAGACATGTGACGTCAATGTCCTACTATGGGAAGCAAGAGTTGGTAAAGTGTATTTCAAGTGCATCTCTTGCCTCTTGAACACAAATAAGTTTCAGCCCTTGAAAATATGGAAAATGTTAAACAAACCACCCTGATAGCTACAATATGTATTTTAAAATATTTTCATGTTATATATTGGAGTTCAGTATTTATGATAATTGTTACATTGTTGTCTAGTTGTCACTTCTTCAATTTTCAAAATAATTAAATGCTCGATATCAAATTGTATTAATATGCCATATATAAGATGCTCTATTCTCTTTGTGTTTATAACATTTTAAATACGAAAAAAAATTGAGTATTTTCACATTATACTATTTTCAGCTCAGGAAACCTGCAAAGAACTGAAATTATTAATTTATTATCACAGACAGTTTATTTATATAAGCATATATGCTTATAAAGCATATCTATGTGAAAGACAGAACTAAGGTCTTCTATAAAACCAGTATCAATATCCTGAAAAGAAAGCTTTTACTTAACGCCATTTTAGGATGTATGGATTTACTGATAAACATGAATCAGATGAAGCTAGACAGGTGATAAATTGTATTTGAAGTCTTTATTTGGTGTTTGTAAGAAACATTAGTACAACCGATCAACTTCAAAAACAAGAAAAGAGGATATGAATCCATGGTGATGGTCTACATGCTGCCCATCAAGATATTCTCTGCTGAGCTGGGGTTGTTATTAAGAATTTCTGTGTTGTTTTTTTGGTTTTGTTTTTTTTTTCCCTGTTAATATTATTTCATTAATAGTTAATTCCAGTGCAAGCACTGAAGGAAATCAGAAATTTTGGCTTATGTGGGATGTCGTGAAGTAGTGTTAGTAAGCACACTGATGTAAAGAGAAGTGTTATCTATGAGAATTATACAAGGCAAATAAGTAACTTAGAGAGGTCAGGATGCTTATATATTGTCAGCTTCTCTTGACTTTTGGTATTAATTTGGATTTTTTTTTTTCTTAAAGGCTCTAAAAAATCCCCAAGGAACATCCCTAAGTGCACAGAATACCTCACAAGGATTGCTATATGATAACAATATTTAAGGAAAGTGTCACTGTCTTCAACTGTCTCAGATTGTGGGCTTCCCAGTGTGCAGTCTCTCTAAGTTGGCTTCTTTTTTCTAGGAGGTTTAGATCCATTTGTTAAAAATCCTTTAAGGATTTTTTTTAAAATTATTATTATTTTTTAATCAAACAACTTACATTCTTTTAATAGGTTTTAAAAAGATTTCAGTGTTTCTGATACTGAATTGGAATTCTATTTCATGACCAGCTTTACTGTTCTAGCCGAATTTAACAATGCCATGAGCATGTGTTTAAAGATACTCTGTACAGACAGAGAACAAAACCTTTTATTTAATGGGAGGCATGTGTATGTAGCGGACACCTGACTTTTCTAGTTACTTTTTTGATTGTATCATTGATCCTCATTTTTATAAAGAGACGGAGAAAAACTGGCATCCTCTTACATTCTCTCTCTTCTTCTGTGACACGTTACTGATTAGCATAGCATACAAATGATTGAACTTAGTAAGGTTCTGACTTTCCCACATAACCTATCTTTTATAAGAATGCTCAAAAGTCATTTTCAGACTTCTAGTGTTGAAAATTCAGCATTCAAGCTGTATTAGAGTGAATTTTAATGTTAAAGTTGTAGTGCCAAATGTCTTTTTTCCACTCTTTAGTGAGCCTGCTGCTTAAGCATTAAAATATACAATCAAACCAAAACAAATCCTTCAGGCTATTGTGGGATATCAGTACAGACAGAAGGGGAATCATCTAGTTTTCCAATAGGATTTTAATAAGATAACGTATTTCTCAGTAAAGATTAAAACAATTAACTAAAGTAACATCTGTTTTTTTTTCCTTATATTCAGTTAGCTGTGAAGCATCTTTTGTTTTAAAATTATATGAGAAGGAAAAAATTATTTGCATTCTAACATTTTTATGTTTCATAACTAGATGTCCCACTGCTGCTCATAACAGGACTGGCTTATGGATAGCAGTAATGAAGGCCGTGTTTCATTATACAATAATTTACTTTCTAGGCACAATCTCTGAGGTCAAAGCATTAGAAGCAGAACAAGGACAGCTCAGCCATATATTATTTTTTGTAATAATAATTAGCTAAGAAATGTTTATGGCCCAGAAATATGAAATTTCAAAGAGGCTTTAATTTCATTTGTCAAAGGGAATAACACTTCTAAGAAGCTCAAATTCATTTTGAAGTTGTGTAAATGCACATTAAGAAAGTACTGAGAAAAATAAGGTAACCCAGTGAGTGAGGCACTTATGAAAACTAAGCCCAAACTAAGCCTGAATGATGAATACAAAGGTACCACATCTGACTCATCCTCCACAAGGATGAACACGTTGTCGCAGCTTCAGTATCCCTTTGCTGAAATGTCTTATATAACCTACTAAAGAGCACTTCAATATAAGGTAAGTATCTGAAAGCATGCAAAGAAAGCATATATGCAGTGACATTCCAGAGTATGAAGAACAGCTAATTAAACAGCAGAAAAGGACAACGTGCAACAGCTTGCTACATCTGCAAAGCTAGAAACATGATAGCAGAAGAAACAAAGGCATAGAAAACTCTTCTGTTTTCTATCTGAGATCATGTAATAATATGGCTGCTACCAATAATTAACATGTAATGCTGGGGTCTCTTGGCTATCATGTAGAGATAAGCTCCCGTTTGTGGAACAGCCTAGTTAGAAAGCTGAAGAGAATAACTACTAGGAAACACTACACTGAGGAGAAATGGCCTGCTTCATAGCATTCCTTTATGAGGAAGGCTTTTCCCCAGTGTCTGTAGATGACATCTTTTTGGATTGTAAATATGTTTCACAGAATCACAGAATCACAGAATCACAAGGTTGGAAACGACCTGCAAGATCATCCAGTCCAACTGCCTTCCCATTCCTATTAGAACCACAAGCACTAAACCATATCTCGTAGCTCCTCATCCAGGCGACTCTTGAACACTGCCAGGGATGGCGACTCCACCACTTCCCTGGGCAGGCCATTCCAGTGCCTGATCACCCTCTGAGAGAAAAAGTTTCTCCTAATGTCCAACCTAAACCTCCTTTGGTACAACTTCTGGCCATTTCCTCGGGTCCTATTATTTGCCTGGGAGAAGAGGCCAGACCCTTTTTCATCACAACCTCCCTTCAGGAAGTTGTAAAGTGCAATGAGGTCTCCCCTGAGCCTCCTCTTCTCCAGACTAAACAAACCCAGCTCCCTCAGCCGCTCCTCATAAGGCTTGTGCTCCAGACCCCTCACCAGTTTTGTTGCCCTTCTCTGGACTCGTTCCAGGGCCTCAGTGTCTTTCTTGTAGTGAGGGGCCCCAGACTGAACACAATACTCAAGGTGCGGCCTCACTAGTGCTGAGTACAGGGGGACGATTACCTCCCTGCTCCTGCTGGCCACACTATTTCTAATGCAGACCAGGATGCCATTGGCCCTCTTGGCCATGTGGGCACACTGTAGGCTCATGTTCAGCCGAGCATCAACCAACATCCCCAGGTCCCTTTCCTCTTCACAGTCATCCAACCACTCATCCCCAAGCCTATAGCGCTGCATGGGGTTATTGTGGCCAAAGTGCAGGACCCGACACTTGGCCTTGTTAAACCTCATCCCATTCACCTCAGCCCAGCGATCCAGCTTATCTAGATCCCTCTGCAGGGCCTCCCTACCCTCAGGCAGATCGACACCACCTCCCAACTTGGTGTCATCTGCAAACTTACTCAGGGTACACTCAATCCCTTCATCCAAGTCACCAATAAAGATATTAAACAGGATGGGCCCCAGCACCGAAAATGTCCTGATCTTTGATTTCTCCTTCGCACCCAGAACTTGATAATAGGATCTGTAATGCTTAACATCTTCATTAATAATATTGATGATGGAACAGAACACACTCTCAGCAAGTTTGCAGGTGATACAAAACTGGGATGAGTGCTTGTTACACCAGATGGAAGTGTTGCTGATCAGAGGGACTTCAGCAGGCTGGGGGAAGTGGATGAATAGGAATCTCATGAAGTTCAATAGAGGGAAATGCAAAGTCCTGCACCAAAAGAGGAACAATTCCATACACCTGCACAGCCTGAGAACCAACCAGGCTGCATTAGGAAGAGCACCTCCCACAGGCTTGGGGAGATGGTTCTTCTGCTTTATTCCACATTGGTGAGACATAACTGAAGTGTTGGTTCCACTTCTGGTCTTCCCCAAGAAAGACAGGAATGAGTGAGTCCATGATAGGTCATAAAGACGATTTAATGGACATGAACATCTGTCACATGAGGAGAGACGCTGTTCACTCTGGAGAAAAGGAGGCTCATGGGGGTGGGATGTTCCCAGTGTGTATAAATACCTGACGTGGGGAAAAAAAAAGACACAGAAAGACTTTTCTCATTGGTGCCCACTGAGAGAAAAAGGAACTCCCCTTGACACTACACTACCAAACATTCTTCAGTGGGGCTGTACCTTGATTTTGCATTCAAATTACAATAGTACAAGAACAGGAGCTGAACAGTAAGATGTTTAGAATCTAGAAACTGAATGCATGTATTCATGAATGTTAGAAGAAAGCAATGTGTGTAGAGCGAACTGAAGATATAAATGCCCTTTGTGAGCTTAAAATCAGGCTTTCAAAAACATTCAAGACATGTTTATTGTCTTCTGTGGGAGAATAGTGTAGCCTGCAATACACCTAACATAAAGACAGATAGGTGGTTGAGTACAAGATTCCTGTATTGTAATTATTTCATCTTCTGTTCTCTGAACATGAATCAAGTAATTTAACTAACTGTTCATTGTTTCAGTTTTCACATATGTGAGGTAAGGAACACATACCAATCTGGCAAAAGTATTGTGGAAATTAAACCGTCAAGTGTTTGCATTGTGCTTCACAAACACAGAGCCATGAAGAGTTAAATTGTATTCTTTCATATGCAGGTAACGTGCAATATGCCTCCTTGTTAGGGTTACATACTTGTAACTGGTATGATTAAAAACATGTACATTTTAGAAGTACCCATAATTCATCTAAGCACACAGTATTCCAGATGAAATTTTCCAGGGCAGGTCTTATTCTTAAAGAAAATGTCTTGATAACAGTCGTTAGTGGAAATGAGGCATAGCCACTCTGAATATTAAGAAGTGGAAAATTGTTTCTTTTTTCTTCTCTTTTTTCTTGTTTCTTTTCTTTTTGAAAAGAAAGATAAGTATGAAAGTATAGATTATCGTGTATTATTTTTAAAGTAGCTTGTGAACATGTAATAATGCTGTATTACTATAAAATCTTAAAGGGAAGAGTTAAGGTTGTATTTATAACCCTCCTTACTGAATATTACCTGACTTTTTCTCATGTAAGCTTGTACCTTCAATATTCCCCTTTATAGTAATTTGTATATAGAAGGCAACAAATTATTAACATTAATGCTTAGTAAACATACATTTATTTTGTTACAGTGTGATTTTTGTCGTTAAATAAATAAATATCATGACAAAAAGTAGTGCTTTCATTATGACTGTTATCATGATATTTGTTGCTTTATGCCACCTAGTGGACTTCATTTGTGTTCAACATCAGCTTTAACAGCTGCAGAACTTAAACGCTATAGCAGATGCTATTCTAGAATGACTTCTTCATGTCTTCTTGGTACATGATTGGATAATGGAAGGTCTTATGATGAAGTATAGTTATGCTCTTTATTGTGGAGGAATCAAACAAACTTAAATGACAAATGTTCAAAATGTCATTACTAATTTGAACTATTGCCAGGATATTTTTCAGTAGTGCATATGTATTTGTTCTTAGTTTGGTTGAAGTTTTGGTTATGAATTACAAATCACTAAAATAAGTAAGCTGACGAGAAAATAACTTACAGGAAGATA